>JAUMJM010000074.1:1810000-2062500 GCA_033558235.1 Neomorphus geoffroyi
ATGAGATTAAAACCATTAATCATTTAAAGTCCAATCCATTAGGACTCAGTGGCAAAATCAGCTACTGTTAAGAATAACCTGAGCTCCCACCAGACTGTGGGTTTGGGAAGCAGAGGTGTAAAATGGAGGCTTAGTCATCAATAAGGTTTTCAAAGCGCTCCTGGCTCTGATAATTACTGCTTATCAACATGTAGCATTCTTACAAACTCTCTGCTTATAATAGCCCTTTTTTTAGTATGTGAGCTGCTTCTACACATCTGGGGGCAGAGCCACCCGGACTCAGCCCAAGCATTTCAATCTTTCAGCAGAAACACTGATGCGGTGTAAACAGAACACAGAAAACATTGTGTAATGAAAACACTAAAAACGTGATTAATGCCCTGAATTGACAGGTTTGCGATTGACAATGAAATGCAACTGCTGAGAGCTCCCTACAAGACAGCACCGCAGGCAGAGTCCAGCTCTCTACTCTCTCCTCACCCTGCTGTCCCCCACCCCTCAGCCCCCCCAGTGTGGCATCTCCCATGCCCACCCATGTCCAGCCCGGGAGGACGGGGCACGGTTCCCTCTCCGAAGGCACGTGCTGCCTCGCAGCCCTTGCTCGTCCTTTCTGGCTTCTCCTGAAGGCTGCTCTGACTGTAGGCTTAGGAAAGAAAGGGATGCTAATCCTCTGACCAACTGATAAAACCACCTCAGGAGGTCAGCACTGATCGTAACACAAGGATTGGGACGGTCACGAGCAATGTATTAAAAAACCCCAAAGATTGTGCTGAGAAACAATCCCATTCTCCTTATTACAACTGAGCTGAAAGACAGGGAACACAACAAAAAAACCCTTGAATATTACGTTTAATTACAAGTTTACATTTATATTTCATTAAATTTATTTTTAATTGCATTTCTCCACAGCCCTTTGGCCGATCCCACGACCCTCCCACTTGCAAAGTCCAGGCATTTTTTAACTCTTCATAGCCAGACAGTATCCAACTGCTTTTTGTTCTTTTCATGCATTTTACCATCCAGCCATCACTCAGCCCCTCCTGATCTCACATTCCTGCTGCCACAAAATCTTCTCACCTCCTCATGCACAGATATTCCCATTTGGTCCCCATTCTCAACCAGACCAAACCACACCACCACCGCATTTTTGTTTCATTGGCACAAAGAGATACCAAATGTCAGCTCACGGCAGAGACGTGAAAAAAATCTACCTACCAGTTTGATCCCCTCTCTGATACATTTCTTTCCCCTTCAAATTCTCATAAAGTGGATACCAACTTCCTCTTCCATTCCACCCACAGAAACTATGCTGCGCTATAGTACATACATCAAGAGTGGTCTGATCGCCTGATTTGCAGAAATGCTGCAAGAGAAGGGGACAGTTCTGGGGTCAAACTGTAAAGAAGTCTGGAAGGGCTGCTAACTGCAGAGCCATATTAAAAATAAATACATAAATAGAAAGTGCTGCAGCACTGACTGCGCGAGCGATACAGCAAAGAGAAGGAGATAAGAAACAATATGTGAATAAAGAGTTACAAGTATGTTTTCCCTTACACAGCTGGTAAACTCATTCTTCGTGCTAACTTTACACAGAAATCTTTTAAGAGAAAACTCAAGTTGTATCAGGAACACTGTAGCAGCTGAAAAATATTATCGCTTGCTTTCACAAGTATAGTGGCCTCTTCCCTCACTCAATTAACACTCTTCGTATTTTAAAATTAACATTCGTATTTTAGAGATTACTTGAAGCTCAAAACCTATGAAAGCTGTTCAAAGTCAAAATGAAATCCTGCGTCTTTGTCTAATGCCTGTTGTTGCAACCACGTTCAATTTATTGCCCGCGTGTCCAGGCAGTACGTGGCACAGGGCTTGGAAAGGAAGGAGACTTATGTTTTACTTGGCAGGGGTACAGCATGGGTCTTTAGCATAAAATTTATTAGCATTAATGGGCATTATGTAATTAAAGCACGGTGCTTTAATTCCCTGAGGGGCAGCAGCAGTTTTTTCACATCCTATAAAACAGACAAATAACAAATGTGAGATTTTTCAAAGTGACTCCAAGAATTCAGACTCGCCTGCTCCTCTGTTAATCACCGGGGAGAAGGTGTAGCTGAACGAGACGGATCTGAAATCCTCAAAATGTCTCCCATAAAACTGCACGCAGGTTAACGCTACAGACAAGCGTTTTTAAGCATGTGCTGCATGAATTACAGCATTTTGCACACCGCGAGCTCTTCAAAAAGTAATCATTAGACCACTCAAAATCCCAGATTTGGAAAGATTTTTTTTTTTAGATTTAAAATACCACACTTACTTGACACCAGGCTTATTCAGATGAGCCTGGTTTAATTAAGTGGCTTTAAAATACACTTTTTTGTTACTGAGCCCTGGCATATTCAATCCTGTTGCCAAGAATTTAGAAGGCGTTGGGAATCCCATCACCCTAACCCACCGCTCTTCAGGGACAGAGCACAATCATGGAAGGAGCTCCTCACGTGCCTTTGAACATTGCAGGCTGAGGCCGGAACAATTTTCAGGACTATTGAAAAACCATAGGATTTTTTCGGCTTTCCTCAAGATTGGTGCATGGTAGCAATAAAGATCAGACTATTAGCTCGCTCCGTGATTGAGTTTTTAGGTGGGATTATTTTTTCTTTAAGACAAAAAATTAATTCAAAGCTATGCTATGGAAAATGATTGATGTACACAGGTTTCATATTTGAGTTTTCAGAGAAGGATTTTACCAACACTGATCTGCAGCACTGAAAAAAATAAGCCTAGAGTTCATTTTCAGGCAAATTTTTTTGTTTCATGTGTCTGAACAAGCTCACAAGAACAGCATGAAACAAAATACCATCGACCTCTGTATTTATGATGTTTAAATGACTGAAAATACAAAGCTTATTCATAGTATTGTGTCTCAGTTTAATATTCTGCGTAATCTAACGTCACTCAGAGCCAACTTGAAGCACAACATATTTTACCTGAAAATCCAAAGAAAACAATGAGTACAAAACCACTCAGACCTCTCTAGCGACACTAATGATTTTTCCTTGGGTAATGTCGAGACCATTTATCGGCTGATCTATTGAGTATATCCTAAGCTATCACACAAACCCCTTTATTTCTTTGTCTTCTAGACAAATCACTACAGAGCTGGAGCCCAGTAGATGAAGTGAACTGAGAGCGACTGACCATCGTCATCTGTGTCGGTTCCCCAGAAGTCGATGAAACACGTTATCAGGTCTCCAAGGTACCTGCCAGAGCTTACGTGGTTGTGCCATACAATTAGCAAACGATTAAAGCAAGTTGTTTGATTTGATTACATTAAGATCCCTGCAGCAGTGAGAGCTATTACCTTATACCGAAGAGCGTACCTTCCCAAATTATGTTGTTTATTAGCACTTTATTAACAATGTACCACCTCCGCCAAATGACCAGGCAGCACTGTCAGCTCAGATACAAGGAAAGGATCATTATGAAACACCACCTGCCTCCTTTGGACAAATCAAGTAAGTACATCCGAACGCACAGACTGCACGGAAATGTCTGAATGCTAGTTTTCGTCACAGGCTTCTTTGTGCATTTTGTCCCAAAGCCGTAAGCTTTCTTCAGAGGAATCAACAGAAAAGCAGAGACGCTGAATTAAAAAGATGAGTTTTTAAATGGCTAAACATATTTTTCTCTGCTTTTCTTGTCATAAGAACAAGACTCCAGGTAAACGGTGCCTTCTAATACAGCACATGAAAATCTAAATTACGGAAATCAGTATTCTAAGCACTGTGAGCATTTTTATATCCTCAGCAGGATGTTTTTCATCTCATCAAGAGTTTCCAAGGCTGTTTAGTGATTTTGTATATGCAAAATGTATTTAAGGGCCCCCCAAAAGATCTGCTAATTAAAAAAGCCTTGTCAAGTGGTCAGACAGACTGGAACTTGAGGATTATAGGTAAGAGGGATGAAATGAAGGCTTGGAAACCATAATTTCTCTTTCTGTGGTAGCAGCAGAAGCAGCTGTTATAGACCAGGCAAATTAAAGATGTGGCTGACTAAGGCAGCAGTCTGGAAACAAGACATTGGAAAAACATAACAGCAAGTCATCTGCACCCCACTTTCAAAAAGCCAGAAGTGCTGACCGTTTCTTTTTATCCTCTCTCTTCCTGTTATTCTTATCTGTCACAAATATCCTCCAGCTGGGACCCTTCCAGCCCTTGCTCACCAGTTCTAATTTCCCACCCCCGTCTTGGGGAGTTAATTGTAATTTCTGGGATTGGGGATAAGTGCTCTGTAGTGGGAGTTGTTAGCAAACAAGAAAGGACATTTCTAAAGGAAGAGCAGGTGAAATAACAGAGTTGCAGTTCTACTAATTTTTTTGCACATGAGAGTTGTTCCTGAAACATGTGAAAACAATCTTCCCATACTGAACAATATTTACCATTCCTTGAGAGCAGTTTCATCCACCCAGTAAAATCAGCATCCGGATATAGAAACTTGTCAAATTAAAAACCAGACAGATTTTTCAGATAAATTGGTTAAGTGTCCTAAAATTGACATTTTCAAACAAAACTCTTTCTCTTTCTTCAGTTTCTAGGCTGTTTACCCTGACCTTTTTAAAATAAGATAAAAATCATTGGGTCATAAACTAATAAGGCTGTATATTGTTTTTCATGCAAGAAATCAGTGAAGGATCCATGAAATATTGCAAAAATAAGTTATTTAAACAACAAACCCACCCCCAAACCATCCTTGTCTTTCCTCGACAGCAGGTATGGACTTCCTATTCGAAGTGGAAGAAATCTTAGTTGCCTCACTTAGACAGCCTGTAGGTCAAACCGTGTTGCCAAGCTAGAATTTGTCTCAATTTATATTAGCATAAACCTGTGGACTATTTTTTTTCTCAGTTTATAGATCGTGAATGAATAGCACCTGATCTATTTCCCCTATGTTTATTTGTACTCAAAACAAACCCATCATTCAAGATGTGTGGTAGATGCATTTTTTTAAGTGCTACTCTGATGATGTTGTTAATAACATTGCTGGTTGGAAACCCCACATCTGATTTAAGGCACGCTCAAGCTCTCTGCAAACAATCACTCATTAAACACATTTCAAAAATGTTTGAGATTCATACCATAAATCTTTAACAGACATAAAATTGATACAGGCAAATTAAGAGCCCCATTTCTTATCAGAAATTAACTTGAGGTGGCACTGGGGCCTTTGTCTGGTGCCTTTACCCGAAATAAATCAATTGCCATTTTGTATTTTCAGATAAGTCTAAGAATACGAAAGAACAGCAACAGAACTCTAAAGGTTAAAACCCATATTCAGTATCAGCCCGCCCCCCCCCCCCCCCCCCGTCAGAGTGGGTATTTGAGGAGGTTCTTTACATCTCCTCCCACACAGTTTCCCTGCTTCATAAGCAGGAGCCAGCTGCTGGTTCTTTCAAGTCTAGCGGTTAGTTGACATTTACCATTAGTTTATGGTTTCCATTCTATCTTAGCAAGGAAAAGAGCTAGAAAATTACTTTTTAAAAGTAATTTATATTTAATATATATTTCTACTTTAATTTATATTTCTGCTGCCCTCAAAACCGGAGGAGCCTGCAACCAAGGTTTTTAAGTAAGGGACAAGAAGTCAACGCTGTGCACCAGCACCGACAACAGGACCAACAAGTCCTGGCTTTACTCTTACTATTCTTTCCCCTGGCAAACATCTCATTGCAACTCTTGTCTAGCAGCGATGATTTCGTTATTTCTTTTCCAATCTCAGTTTTTAAAAAATCCTGTGTAGAGCACTGATTACATTTTTTGACTCTGCAACTTGGCAGCATTATTTAGCAATAAAGGTCCTGCGTATATCCCTGTGATGCAGTGATCTTGTGGCAGAGAGGGGAGAAATGAGGCAAATATCTAGGACACACCACAGAAAACACTTTTCCAGAGCAAGGAGAACGTCAGACCCACCTGAAACCTATACAAACTAAGCTACCAAGTCCTACAAACACATGCATAGTGTTCCCACATTGCCACTACAGTCTGACTGCCCCCTCTAGATGCACACTCACACAATGATACAGCCCCAACTTAATTTTTCCTGGATAAGCACACTGTTTGAGGTTTGACTTTCTGAAATTTAACTTAAAAAGAAACTATTATGGATTTTAATGATATGAAATCTTTATACCAAATACAGCTACAAAATAGTAGAGTCACGGCCACTATTTCAACAACAGAATCCACTTATTATCAGATTAATGGATATTTTCAACTCAATGAAAAAAATATTTAGTTAGAGATAGCTCTCCTTCAAGGCAACTTCATGCAAGAAAGAATCACAAAAAAAAAAAGTGCTCTGATAAGCAAAACTGTCCCTTAAATCAGGAAGTAAACCAGCCCACTAAAACTCTCAGTAAAATAAGCTCTGAAGTCAACCAGCTGGTAATACTACTTATTTAATGGACTTTTGCAGAGCAGAAATCCAGAGTACGTATCCTTTTATCTGATGATGTTTTCTAACAAAGAGGTAGCATTAGCAAGGTTGCTGTAGATATGACAAGGAACTTGGAACATATAATTCGTGGATGGCTCCCAACTTGATCTGATGTGTTTAGGAGTCACAGAAGAGATCTGCCCCAGACAGCTCAGTGCAGAGTGCCAGAAAATACCACACCGTTTTTTTCTGGGTCTAGGTCAGGACCTTTGAAGACATCCATGACTGAATATGAATTCTTGTTCCTAAATCAAGGCTTCCATGACCGAACATCAGAGAGGCAGTTATAAAACTCATAGTGGCTCACAACATCTGCAGGAGCTCAGTGGTGCAGATGTTCACTACGCACGTCAAACAGGCAGGACTAAAACCTGCAAAACCAGGTCAAAGCTAAACCGAAAAGGACCTGAAATGAAGATTTTCATGCAGAAAACTGGAATAAAATGTAGAAACAACCTTTTCTCCAGGCCAGCAAGCTGAAAGCATTAAGAGAAAAGTAGTTTGCAGCAATCCACACACAATAGGTCTTGAGCATTACTTCCTTTCATTGTGCATTGCACTTAGGGGGAACTAGATTTTTCTAAACAGTATTCAAAGCATTCTTTCAAGTCCAGCCAACAAACATCTGAGTGTCACAGCGGCCTTTCCAGACTAAGTTACGGTGCTGTGAGATTCTAACGAAAGACTGAAAAATTTCAGAGAGATTAAATTTCAGAGAGATACCCTAATGCTACCTCCTCTTGCTCCTCTGAATTAAAAATGAAGAGCAGCTTATCCAGAAAGCAGGATCTAATTAAAAATTGTTTTTTTCTAAAGAATAAAGGAGAAAAGCATTGATCTTTAAACAAAGTGGAAACCCATCTGAAGATGGACAGTGATGTCTGTTCTTTTTGCAAAGTAATGATTCACAAGCACCCCCCAAAACACATTAAAGTGCTGAATATTAAAACATGAAGTACTAAAAATGAGGTGCATCCTGTGGGAGTATAATCCAAACATCACTTTTCTTTCCCCACCGATAGAACTTTTAAAGAAAATCAGACATAACTGTGCTCAAGTACATTAAAAAAATCTGTAATATCTTTGCACTCACACCGAACTTTTTAAAAAGCATTTTACCAATTCCAGTTAGAATTTTTACTTCAGAAGAGGTGGCGTAATAGTCAACAATAAAATTAAGCTAAAGTTTTGCGTGAATGGAAGGAAGGTATTCAGATATACCTGACTGATTATTCTTTATTCTTCCATAGAGTCACTTTTGCTTTTTGAACGAAATATTCTCCTGATTTTTTTTTTCTGTTTGGTTTTGCATTTTTAACGCATCCCTCATGTTGTCAGCATTAGCTGTAGTTTTCACTATGCACAAATAAAGCTAATTATTAAGTACGTACACCAGTGAGCAGGTGGCTGGGGGCTTCTTTGCAAGACTCAATGGAATAAATGCAAGAGTTTTCCATTGCTTCAAACAGAACTTTCAGCCACAGCTCCAGCACCGTCCTCACCATACATGGACAGCTGGTTCGCATCATTGCTCAGTGCAAACTCTGCATCATTATTATAGTTTCTTCTTTACTAGACAAGAAAGAATGAATCTATGGATTACTTTTAAGACTGATCAGAAATTAACATCTCTATCAGATAAAAATAGGTTTTTAAATTTCTTACTCCGTATTAAAGAGACGTACATCTAAATTATTCTAATTTTCTTTTGGGGAAAAGAGGTCATAGCAAAGGAAGGAGGAGAATCAAAAGTAGGCAGCGGGATGTCTTCCCAGATAGATTGTAGTCTGATCATTAGGACTTTCACAAAGGGTATAAGAAACCCAGGTTTCCAGGCCCTTCTCCAACAACCACAGAGCCTTGACATTCCTAAGGCACACCAAACCCACCAGGCTGTCAACCATTCTGGGCCAGCAAAGGGGCTTTTTTTCTTCTCACATAAAAGGCCTTCCCAGAAAAATGTCCATTGAAAACATATTTCTTCCAAACATCTTGAGTTTCCCCACAGGGAAAAAAAAAAAATAGGTTAAATTTTTAACCAGATATAGTTACAGATTTGTATCCATCTTCAATCCCAGGGAAAAACTCCTATCCAAATGTAATACCTTTAATCATGTTACAGGATTAATGCATTACAATAATTTGTTAAATTAACACAGTTGGACTTTCAGATCAAACAGAAAAGAGAGAAGAAAACATTGTGATCCAGCAAAAGCATGTTATTAAAACATTTCCGTTCCAAAGAGGTCAAGTATTTTCTTGTTGAACCCCAACAAAGGGGGTTTCCCTTAAGGCCGTTATTAGCTGGTTTGTCTTCATCTTTGTTACTCTCTTTTATTGGGAGCACGCGCACTCTAATCTGTTCTCATTCCCGTGAAGAGCAATTGTCTTAGGATACTTTTTTTGTCATTTCAGTAATAGTTGGGACAGGATGACTGTCTCTCAAGCTTGCATTTTGCGGACAGCCAGGGCCCTCCCAGCATCGCCGCGGCAGACAGCGGTCCAAGCTGTCTTGTCGACACTACACAAAGCAGAGCCCAGTTCAGCACTCCTTGTGCTCTCAAGGAGTCTCACGGCAGGCAGTGGGGCCTGACTCACTTATTTCATTGCTGTGGGGTGATGCGTTTTTTTTACCCAGCATTCCCCCTCCTTTCATTTCAAGCACAATTTGCATTTTATGATTCCAGAGAGATACCTGCTGCTGCAAAAGGGCCGTACACAATGTAGCAATTCCACTCTGCTACGCGGGAAGGGGGCTGGTCACGGGGACGCCCACACCTTCCCTTCTCGCAGAGCGAAGAGAACTCCATCATAACTGATGCAGTGTGCAGAAAACAGAAGAGAGGGCTAATTGAGTTTAAAAGCTATACAGTTGCAACCTCATTCAGGAAACGCCTGCAGGCTTGCCTGAGCCTTTACTAATAAAGCTAGACCACAAACCAAGGCGAGTGCCCAACTCTACATGACCACAAGGAAGAGAAGATCCTTTTCTCCATACTCCTAAGTCCATGTTAGCCCCTCCACTCCTTAAAATCACTTAATTTCTGATAACATATCTTGGGTTTTTTTTCATCTAAACTAAGACACTCCAACAAAGCAGGATTTTAGGAATCCGGGAATCCTCATCTCCATTTTTCTTATCCTGAAGGTTATATACTATATACTACTATATACTCTTGACAGTTAATATAATTTTAATCACAAATTTCTATTACAACAGTACATCAGCAGCATCACCTGAAATCAAGGTTCTGTGTTGCTACATTTAAAAAAAAAAAAAAAAAAAAAAAAAAGCAGCTATTTTCAGACTAAGCAGATTAGGAAAACAGAAATGGCCACACAGAGTTTGGGAATAGAAAAGAAATTAGTGTTTGGTGTTCCTCTGTTCCTCTTCTGCCACAAGTTGCAGCTACAGCTGGTACCTGAGATTTCTGCCTTTAACCAGCTGCTCCCTAGGGCAATTAAAAATCATTTAAATGATCTGTAGTGACCATTTAATCAAGATAATCCACAGCATTTAATGGAATAATTAGGTGTGGAAAGAGTCCAGGATCAGCCTCCACACAAGCACATTCTACCATGGTAGAACACATTCTGAAATAATACCAAAAATACAGGAACAACCACAACAAAAGTTTTTCTCACATTCTGTGTAGTCTACAGAAAAGAAGGCTGAGGGGAGACCTTATTGCTCTTTACAACTACCGGAAAGGAGGCTGTAGCAAGGTGGGTGTAGGTCTCCTCTCCCAGGTGACAATCAATAGGATGAAAGGAAACAGCCTCAAGTTGCTGTTTAAATTGGTTATTAGGAAGTTTAAATTGGATATTCAGAAAAATTTCTGCACCAAAAGTGTTGTCAAGCATTGGAACAGGCTGGGTGGTTGAGTCACCACCCCTGGGAGCATTTAAAAGTTGTGTAGATGTGATACTTCGGGACGTGGTTTAGCGATGGAGTCAGTAGTGCCCTGTTATGGGTTGGACTCAATGATCTTTAAGACCTTTTCCAATCTGAACGAATTTCTGTTTCTATGAGTAGCAGGTTCAGATCACTGGCTGTGTTACTTCATATTTTGCTTTAGGTGTGTGCTAATTCCCCTCTTCCATGGGATTGGAGCTGCCATTATTATACCCCACATCTATCACTTCTTGCACTCACGTGAGCAATATGAATGCATTTAAAGGCCGCAGCCCATAATAGTTTCTTTCATACTATATATACACATCACTACAGCTACAGTGAAAGTATTCAACAGATACAACATTACCAGATAGCCAAATCACCTCCTTTCTGCCCAGCAATTACAGCACCACTGCATATAGCACAGGAACATCTGGAGTTCTGCTCTCGAGGGCAGCTGGGACTGCACCGCTGCCCCAGGAAGTGAACTGTGCTCTCCTCAGGGTTTTAACTGTTACAGGATACACTCAGAGGTTTCAGCACAAAAGTTACAACCATTTCGGTTAACGAAAGAATTACTCTACAAGAGAAGCCAGAAGTGGTGCCGTTCCCCAACATACTCCAAGGTTATACCAGTTGTATTTGCTGTTAGAAGTTGATAAAACTTAATCTTCCCAAATTTATAGCCTACAGGCGTAATTTCTAGTTAAAATTCTTAGACTGCCAGACAAAGTAAAACTTTATTTAGAGTCACTAAATATTTCTTTGAAGAATACCCTCTGCACTCTGTGAAAAATAAAAAGTACAGGTTGTAGTAACCACGCGTACCAGTTTAAGTGATAGCTTTCTTCTCTAATATTCACAACGAAATAAACACAGACAATTGCTTTCGCTTGGCCAACGTACCCTCTCACATTTTATTGACTGTTGTGATCAAGATCCCTTCTGAAGGGAATCTTGATCACAACAGTCAATAAAAAGTGAAAAGGATTCAGGTTTCCTTTTGCACGTTGTAGCACTACATTTTGGAAGAACCTGGACTGTTTGTTATGTGAATGTACAGGAACAGTAAAAAGCATTTTAATGATCTCAGATTTGAAGACTGTGCTTCAAAGTGGTAGCTATCCATGACAGATACCAGATAAAGATAATTCTCAATAAATAACTCCTGCTTGATCCAAAGTTTGTAAATTAATGCAGCAGCTGCTTTTTTTTGCTTCACCCTACCTTTCGCATAAATTAAATCCATGTCGTGTACTTTCTAGCATTGAAGTACGCATTGAATTATAGGTATGATTTGTTTTTAAGTGAGAAAAGAAGGGCATACCTAGATGCACACAATTACCACACTTAGAATGTAAGACTTAGAGACAGCTTTCCTGAACCCTCCTAAACCATCCCTTTAGCGACAATGACTATGTAGTTTTGATTTCTTCACAGAACAAAAGTTGGATTTAAGCTTTGCATGAATATTTTAGAAAGAGCCGGTCCGCTTAGCCAAAATTTGAAACAGTGAGCATGTACATGGTATAGAACTAACCAGAACTAACCACAATAATCAGTTTAAAGGAAAAAAAAAAAAAGCCTAAGTACCATTTACAAAGCTTCACTCTCTGCATTCTATCAGTGCAAAGAAATAATGCAACCATTACAACGGTCTCCTGCTAAAAATGGCAAAGGACTATGAACAAGTTTCACTTACACAACATTTCTTCTCCTCATTTGAAATATGTGCTTAAGAAAATGTTTCACAATTAACATATTGTATACATTTTGCAAGGTTCTCAAAGATCAGGAAGTGTTTCTGGAAAGACTCACTCCAATTTGGCAAACAATTACAGCATACATTACACTAAGGTGCGTTAAACGTTTGGCTGCTGCGAGGGTACGGAAACACGTGCTCAGCCACGGCCACGTTCAATAAGCAAAGCAAAGTCAGTTCTGATTTAAAAAAAGAAAAACGGAGAGCAAGGGAAAGGGCAACAAGTCTAAAGGCCCAGAACATGACAACAGCCGAGTGGAAACAAATGGGATATTATAACCAGGACGCAGTCACAGGACGGGGGGTGACTCTTACAGCTGAACCCCAGTAGCTTCTGGTGAAATTAGTCCTGTGTGCTACTTTAGGAAAAGTATAAAGAAGCATATTCAAAAGGCAAGGAACACAAAGACAACATAGTCATGACTGTTCACAATAGCTAATTCTGTACCGAATGTGTGAACGGGGCATGAGATGGGCAAAACACGAGCAGCCTCGCGGCGCCGGGCATCTCTGCAGCGACACAAGCCAAGCACCCTAACCAGGAATGTCTGTGCTGGGAGGAGGGGAAAACTGAAACCCCACAAAAGCAAAAACTGCTTTCCTGCTGGAAGAACGGTAACTTTGGACAACATTTGGCACCACAAGTTCAAAGAGCTATTTTATCTGCCTTGGGAGCACGGAGCCAGAGGTTTTACAGTATTCCTGGCTCCACGCTATTGCTTTTTGTGCCATTAGTGGCATTTAAATTATAGACCTGCTGCAGCCATGTAGTCAAAACACCACATCACCCAATGAGACACAGTATTATAACGTCAGCGTGGCTGTATTTTAGCTGTTCCTGCATATACTGTACTTCCCATCAATCATCCTCTCTCTCTGCCAAAGAACAGATACAAGAGACAAGTCTATCTTTAGACTCCACGGAAATTTCTTCCTCAGACAGCTGAGATGCTTCATTCATCACATCGCCAGGAATCCTATTTACAGCAACAAAATTGCTAGAGATACATATGGTAATGAGCCAGATAAAAAACTTTAATAGGGAATTTAAAATTAAAATATAGGATGTGGGTAGGGAGTCAGATAGAAATAATGTGCTTTGAACAAACTGCCCTCTGAACAAGGTTAGGTGGGATTTTTTGTTTATTTCATTTATAAATATTAGGTATTTCTATTTCCACTCTCAGTAAAACATTCCAGTTGTACTGAAACACACTTTTCCAAAAGCAGGTATTGACCTTTGTGTTTGTAGAGTTATTCACAGTAACAAATATTGATTGAATAATAATTTGCACACTGATAGCATCTTAGAGAAAACATTCAAACTCTTAAATTTATGACAAAATCTCAGAATCTTTTTCTTCTAAATTATTTTAGCAAAGGATTTAAATGCTTCATACCAAGTCACTTCCAGAGCTGGGCACTGAATCCAGATTTTTGGCCTGTGTATAGGAATCTTTTTGCCTCAAAAACCCAAGAAAGCTGTTTCAGGGTCAAAAACCTGCCTTGGGGGGAAGGGGGAGAGGGAGAAAGGGAAGGGAAGGGAAGAGAGCTCTTCTTCTCTAAGCTTGCAGCCCTCAGACAGCTCCACTTAAGATGAAAGGACTTATTTACCTAAGGAAGAGTTTTCAAGATTTCATGGTTTCCTATTTTCAGCAATGCAGTTCATCAGTCCAAACACTCAGACCCTCAAGTTAGTGTTTCAAAGTATTCAAACTAATAAGAAAAAAATACATTATTAAACTACAGTCAGCTAATTTTATTCTGTATAGGCTTATTTCTTATTTCTAATACCATATGCAAATTAACAGTGATTTTTGCTTATTAAAGGCATAATCTCAACTCAGAAGTGCTAAATATCAGGAATTCATGAAGTTTTTTGAGCATGGTCTAAACTTGCCAATATTATCTAGGTCATCTGAATATATTCACCAGTTCAACTGAACTTTTAAAATTGTTTCCACTGGCTGGAGGGGGGGGGCAGATTTAGAAATTGGCTTATAACTTCTGAAATGTTAAATTGTTTTACTTTTTTCCCTAAATGTAAAGAGTACTTTATATTTTCAGAGTGATGTAGCTTCTTTATTTCTTTTACTTTTCCTCTCTAATACAATGTGCTTCATTTCCCCCCTGCATTTTATTTTAAACACAAGCCAAAGCTACAGTGATTTGGCACTGGACAGCACGAAAGCAAAACACCCCCACAGCCCCTGGGTGTTCACTCATCCCTATAACAACAATAACAGAAATCCCACCACACTTCAGGCTTTGGAGACAGTTGTGCACACCTAGCGAGTTCAAAATGTAATATTTTATCCTGAGGTGTCAATAGTCAAAAAGGTGTATTTCTTATTCCTGACATTTAGAACAGAAGGCTCAGAGTAGCCTTCAGATACACAAGTATCAGCTCAATGAGCTGACAAAACCACGTAGAGGTAGACGTGTTTTAATGTCTTGAGCTGTCCGGAATATCTTTATCAACGAAAGTGCCTCCCGGCAGCTCTATCAGGCCTCACCAACGCATACCCAGAATGGCAGAAATCAGAGACTCCACACCTCACCAGCGTCCTGCCCAAAGCAGAGCGAACCCTGGCGTTGCCCTGCAGTGGGTGCCTTGCCCAAATGATTTTTAAATATCAGCTAGAATGGAGACACCAGCGTCTGCTCACATCTCAGTAATAATCTGAGGCAAAACTTTAAACATTTATTAAATAACAGCTCTACACTTCGGGTTACGTCACCAGCCAACGACTAAAGGGGAAGAAGATCTATTTTTTAAACCATAGCATTCAACTGTTTTTCATAACTCACGGTCTCCTTCGTAGGAAGCAGCAGCTGTGGTACATTAGAGAATACCCCACGGTAACTCTTGGTAAATGCTTTCAGTTTAGTCTGGGCCACTATGAAGTGGTGCATTAAATGGCTCAGTAACAACCACTGAATCCAGCCAGGGATGATCCTTTGAAGATACTTTTAGTTTTTCCATCGTTTTAGGCTGACCACATTCATCATTGCCTTCTTAATCTTCAGTTTCTTTTAAATTAACATCATTCGCCAGGACCGCCTCAAAGGCTCTTCACAAGTTGGTGGGGTCAGCATTCACGTTTGTTCTGACAATTTGATCTGAAAATCCTCCCTGCACAGAAGTAATTACCCTTTCCTGCGTTCCATTCTGAAAGTCAGCTTAAACATTTCTCATTTAACTTCATTGAGGGTAGGTGAAGTAACATTAGGCCCTTCTGAAATCCTGTTCTAAAGACTTACTGTTTCGCCCAAAGCTACCCCCAGACTAAGTGACGATGCCAACTCCTCCCAGAGTAGCTACTAAAAGATACGAGGGGGGATTGCTTAAGACATTGAGATCTGCAGCACAGAGTTTGCCTCCTTTAGTTGGTTCGATACAGACTGATAGCTGGGCTTTAAATAAGGGTAAAAATACTAGGTATTTATTCAGACCTCTGCTTGAAAAGATGTGGTCTTACAAGACAAAGATTTAATTCGTGCTTGGCTGCTAGCTGGCTGTAATTTGTGATTCAGGTATAAAATGAAAGAGCTTACTGAGGAAACCAGAATACCTTCTCTTCTATCCCTGCTCTGAACCGGGAAATGGAGCCCATTTTTAATCTTAATGATATGTTTGTCGATTTATTCAGTAAACTTTCACTGATTATGATGACAGAATAGGGAGAGAATTGCATTTAAATCCAAATCAAAACTAAATAACAGTGATCTGTACCCCCTGTATCCCTTCTTACAAATCACAGGTCTCAAGTTAGACTATGTATTTCCATGATTGTCAGGGATACTTATGATTAAATACATTCCATTTTATACCTTGTTATAAACTTATTTTCGTATCTTCTTTCCTTTTTAAGTCCAGGAAGAATACCATTTATTATTCAGTTTAGGATGTATCAAAATGAAATAGGTACACTGCCTTTCCAGTACATGCACTCTTCAATACTTGTATAGAAAGGCACGAGATTAAATGCCTAAGTCCGTACATTTGCCAGCAGATATTATCTATGGAGTGCTGATGGAAACGAGCCTTTGCAAAAAATAACATAAAAATATTTTGGTTTGTTTCTCAGCTACAGAGAAAGTTTTTGTTCCAGGAGGTCCAGCAAACAGACAAAAATATCTGACGTTCTAAAATCCTTTTTCACTTTTTACCATCTGAACAGTCTGTTGTGCCTGTGTCTCAGATACCCCCTTTATTCAGACCTGCTTACAATTAGTCATGTTCACAGTGACCAAATTTTGGATTTCCTGATAAAATATCTCTATAGGTTCTTTTGTTTTAAGTCTTTCAGAAATAATTATCTGTTTTCTCTAATTCCTTGCCGTCTTTCGTTTTTCAACTTGCCCACAAGCGTAACATAACTGTCTGTAACACATAATTTGTGTATTCAAAAATCCAGTCGTATATATTTGCTCATTTCCTGGCGGAGTCAAGTAGCAAGTACCTACATTCAGAGCCACATGAGGGGACTGAAGGGGACAATGAAATAGGAACCGCCTGTCCACTCTGGGCTTTTCGGTGCTTGTTACTCAAGTGCACAGGGCTGCAGAAAAAATTGTAGCACAGCTACTGTACCTGTGATTTTTTAAATACTGTTTGAGATTCATTGATGTGAAAATCAAACAAATTAGAATAAAATTTAAGCTACCGTAGTAGAGAGAGCTTCCGTGCCAGTTGAATAATTACTTTTATAAGCAGACAATTTGCCATAGATACTCTCTTGAGTGAATCTGAATTAGCATAATCCGTGAACTATTTTGCTGAGATCATCCAGAGACTTCTTTCTAAGCTGCAAATTTTGATACACATTTTTAATCATGTGCCTGGCAGTTAAAACATTATCAGTTTTCATTATTAAGAACCTACTTCTGATTTGAAAGAAATATGGAGAGAGACACTTCAGGAGGAGAAAAAGCACAACCAATCCCAAACCCCAAAAGACACCCCAAGCCCATAGAAACTTCTATGCCTGTATTCGGGTCCTGAAAAGAATGCCTCTAAAGCCTGACCTAGGATGAGCTTTCTGATTTTTTTTTTTATTCCAAACATAAGAAAACAGGAAACAATGTGAGTAAGTGTGATGAACAAGCCAAACTTAAGTAGAATCACATCTCAAGTGAATATCTGTGACAAGTTTAACAAGAAATTATATAAACAGTGCACTTAGTTATCTTCAGTTTATAATTACCAGCTTGTCATAAGCCACAGACACACAAGCCCCTGTGATGCAATCTACACTGCCACAGCTCACAATAGAGGGGTGTCTCCTGAGGCTGTTATTCCCCTTTTTTCCCCTCGTAGTGCATTTTTGCAACATATTTCCGAGCTTTCTCATCAGAGCTTAGCTGGGAGCAAGCTTCTGTCGCCAACTAGTATTCCCCCATAAATTCTTAAGTCCCCCATGAAGGGAAAAAGTAAGACAGAGCAACAGCAGTGGGAGAAGCAGGGAAAGTAAAGGGATGAAATAACCAACCAGAAAGAGTAGCTCTACCAGATCTGTATCAGGCAGCTTCCATCCTAGTCATAACAGCCCTTCAGCTGCACCGCGTCACGAGCTCTTGCACACCAGCCCTCTCACAAGAATAGGCACGTTTTCCATGGTTCTGCACTCAGTCTAATTTTACACAATCGACATTTGTCCTCCTTCATTGTCTCAAATTAACAAATGAAAAATCAAGAGAAAGCTACCAGATTCATATTATAGCACATTTTGACACACACAACCCCCCCCCCAGGTATCCCCAAATGCATCTAAAGAGTAATGAGGTTATTTTCAATTACCTGATATACTGAAAAATAAACAAAAGTATCATCATAGTGTTTCAGTAATAAAATAGTCCAACATACTCAAGGAGGTGAACACAGGTGAGGAAGCCCAAAACACAGTTAACTTCTTCCAAAGTCAATTAGAAAGGAAAATCCCCATGTAAAATGGAGAACCCTCCTTAAGACAGACTCGGAGTAGAAGAAAACTGTGCATCACTTTTTGAGGTTCAACTCTGCAGATAAACAAGGCTTAAGGCCCTCATACACTGAAGGTGGATCATAACATTATCAAAATAAAGGTTATTGAAAGGGTTTGGGTTTTTTTTGGTTATTGGGTTTTTTTTTTTAAACACACAGGAGAAAAACTACCCCTAGTGATTCTCCACATTAATAACCATAACACAAGAAATCTATCTCTATTTCCCATTGTTTTAGCTGCAGAAAAGAATTTTTCATATATAAGGAGCCTTCTGTTTTCACCTGCGCCATCCGAATACTTGCTGGCAAAGAAACAAATAGAAATAAACGCTGCAGTTTGGTACTTTCAGTGTGGCTTAGCTAAAAGCTAATTTGCATACTAAAAATCCTTCTTGGATCCTCAAATTCGTATGCGAACATCTTCAGCTCTCAAAGTCACATACATAAATACTGGGCTCATACATCAGATGTCTAGAATTAGCAGTGGAAGCTAAGCCCTTTGATAATGGAAACAGACTTTGTGGCTCCGAATTACCTGCTAAACCTCTTCGTGGAGAACTATCCAGGCAGAGAACATGCGTCCCGCGTACAAATTCCTTTGCCGTGCCGTGTCACACGTCACCCAGAAGCTGTCATTGCAGCAGGAGGAGCGATAGCAAGTTGGACCTGAGAAGAAAGCAGAACATCCAGAAAAGAATATATTAGCTTCTTAGTTAAGGATAGGAAAAAAAATCAACAAACCCCCAAACTGTGACATCCATTTCCTAAATTACGGGGAGAGGGGAGGAAGTAGAGGAAGCCCTGAAAATAAGTTCAGTCAACCGAAGAACTAAAGAGATAACAAATGTTGCATTTATCTTCCAAGCACCCACACCAAAAGATTCGTATCTTGGCAGCTATACGTATTGCTTCAAGAACTACAAATTTAAGAGGACTGCGGGAAGACAGCAGGTTGAGAACAGCATTCCTACATCACGCAGGGGAGTAGGGAGAGTCACAGGTCTAGAACTGCAGCCTCCAAACTGGATTTAATTGTTGCTGTCATTCCAGCCATGCGACCAGGAACTCTTTCCTGGAGTTTGGCCCTGAAAAGGATTCTCTCCCAGCTAACCAAGGGGCAGGCACTTCTGTTGCCTCCCTGCTCCAGGAGCAGTTCAGTCATCCAGGGCATGGAAGACGTAGGTTCAAATTCCAGCTTTACCAAGGGCATTTTGAACCCAAATCCCTCCCCACTATGACCAGATAGGCTGACCGAGAGATGCTCTCAAACACCTCCTTAAAGAGCTTTCACAGTTTGCAAAGAGCAATTAAATACCCAGTTGGCAATAGAGAACATGCTCAGCTACAGCTTGGTAACTGAGGCCCCAGTGACTGCTCACAGGAGCAGGAAGCACAGGTAAGGGAGCCGTGCGCTCCCACAGCCTCTCGTGCAAAATGTGCTGAAGTGAGGCCAGCAGGGCCCTTCTGCAGAGGGGTGATCAGCACTAGCCTGGCCTAAGCAATGAGGATCTCATCTGGCATGTATTTTGGTGGTCGGAGGCATCGAGGACCTCCATAGTAAGACAAGCACTAAATTTTCGTGTGTTGAGGATTCAGATATTGAATGTAGGTACTATATGTCAGTTAAGAACCTAAGCCAGCTAAGAAACGTATTTAAGCAAAAAAATGCAGCTTCATCTGGTTTACACTAGGCTAATTTTGTCGTGATTAATTAAATACCTACTAGAATTATTTGCATATTTTAAGAGTGATTGGAAAATTCATTCTACTCTTTCCTATACAATCAAAAGTCTCTTGGTACTTTTGGGAAGGTCCTTGGATTTGATAAGAACTGGAATTGTCATGAGGATGCCTTTAAAACTGAAAAGGATTTGTTTGCATATTAGCTTCTACATTACTTTTTCTGATTTTAGTTTCAATATCACGCCATTTAATTTTCAGTTCACCAACTCCACAGACACCACCCGGGTGGGGAAAGCTGAGGGCAGCTGAACTGCTTTAGAGGTTCTCTGATGGTTGGCATTCTGTGCACGAGCAAGGCAGTTTGATGGTGATGTTTAGACTTGATTGGCACTTCGTTTAAAATAGAAGAATTTCTAAATTTACTAAACTTAGGATTTGGCAAGTGAAGAACTGAATGTCAAATACCACTTCAGCCAAGCATAAATGCATCCCATTTAATACGAGATACGAAACAGAAACAAAATAGGACCTTGCTACCCTTTGAGACCAGAGACCGGTTCAACTCCTTAACTGTGCAGGATGGCAAGACGTTTCTTGCATAACAGCAACTTCAGATGGTGTTTTTAAATCCTGCTGTCTTTTTACTGAAGAACAGAAGATTAGACTTCTACAGACTCCGAGAGACGGGGAGTGGAGCCAGCAGCAATATTTAGCACAGAGTGACTGATTTCTGGCACCATCTAGCTTTTCTGCATCGGAGATCTGGCAGCCTGGTAGGTGCTTTTCAAAGAGGCTGATTGAATAGTTGATACTAGTGCTACACAAAGGCTCCAAACAGCAGAAGAAAGGATGAGAAAGAGCAGGTCTTAAGCCCTAAAACGGGAAGGGGAAAGGAGGAGGTGTTGGTTGGTTGGGATGGGGTTTTTTAAAAAAACAAAGATAGTAGGGGAAAAAATGCTGGGCAGAATGTCAAAGACATTGTTCCTCGTTCAGCTTCTGACTGTGTGTCTCTGACAAACATCTAATATATATCGAACACTTCAGCACAAAGGAGCCATAATGCAAGACAGATCGTTACTTCATAGTTTTGGTGAAACAGTATAATCTGCAACATACAGATTTTTTTTTTACCAGTAAAACTACCTCTGTTTCCACTCAGAACTGTAAAACTCCGAGTCTTTGTAATTACAAATTAATTTGTACTCAGTCAATACGCTTATAAGGAATTTTGACCTACAGAATCTCCAATTCATCACCAGCAGCTCCATACAAAAAAATAGTGATCATTTGAGAAAAGCAGCCATGTTTTGTTGCTCAATGTCAAAATGGAATCAGCTGATGAACTATACAAGCTTTGAATGCTTGTGCACCATAAAATTACTCATCAGTATAAAGACATGTTTACAGACTTACACCTTGGGAAACCAGAAAGGAAGACAAATAAGATTAGTTTGTGTCCTCAGCAGAGGAGGAAAAGGTGGGGAAAGAGTAAAGAAAATACATTTACTGGACTGTACCAGGCAAGCAAGCACATTTTCACCAATTCAGAACATTTTCTCAATTCGCAGAGTGAAACTTTCCAGGTGATTTCAGACAAATGGAAAGAATGTGCTTTGGGAGCTAAGCCCTTCACATTTGGTTTACTCAGCAGAGGCCAAATCAAAGCAAGGATTCTAAAATTCATGACCAGCCCCATGCACTTTTTCATTTACTTGGTCTCTTCAGCTGTGTGCATGCACGGCCTACTGAAAGAAAAAATAAGCTGTGTTTGCACACGACTAATGCATCAGTTCCCAAATGGAACGCAGTTACATGTTTTTTCCTATAATCCACTTAAAGTGATATTCCTGAGCCTTTCCCTTAGTGTCTTGGCTCAACATCCTCCACCTGCATAGACATGTTATCCCAGTACAGAGGTGCGGGGGTGCTCTGCTGCCCGTTCAGCCTTGATCCTTTGTAGTTTGTGATTTTCATAGAGTGGTTTGGGTTGGGAGGGACCTCAAAGCCCACCCAGTGCCACCCCGTGCCACGGGCAGGGACCCGTCCCCTCAGCCCAGGGGGCTCCAGGCCACATCCAGCCTGGCCTGGAGCACCTGCAGGGAGGGGGCAGCCACAGCCTCCCTGGGCACCTGGGCCGGGGCCTCAACACCCTCAGCGTGAGGAATTTCTTCCCGATGTCCAATCTAAATCTTCCCCCTCCCAATTCAAAGCCGTTCCCCCTCATCCCATCGCTCCTTACCCTTGTAGAAAGCACCTCCCCAGCTTTCCTGCAGCCCCTTCAGGTCCTGGGAGGCCGCTCTGAGGCCTCCCTGGCGCCTTCTCTTCTCCAGCTGAACGACCCCAGCTCTCCGGGCCTGCCCTCACAGCAGAGGGGCTCCAGCCCTTGGATGATCTCTGCGGCCTCCTCTGGGCCTGTTCCAACAGTTCCATCTCCTTATGCTGGGGATTCCAGAACCGGACCCAGGGCTCCAGGTGGGGTCTCAAGAGCCGAGCAGAGGGGGAGAATCCCCTCCCTCACCCTGCTGGCAACACTTCTTTTGATGCAGCCCTGGCCACAGTTGGTCTTCTGGGCTGTAAGTGCACATTTTTTCCATCAAGTGAAGGGTAAAGGCAAGGGAGACGTAGCTGCCTATTTGTTTTAATTGTATTTCCAACATTTTCCTTTAAAGAAAATCTCCCATTCTCTTCTCCCTATTTATGGGGTTTTAGACTACACATTTTCCACTTCTTTTGATTATACAAAACTGTGAAGGACATATATTTTCCACAACAAAGGGACAGATGATCTCTGAACATTAGCAAGTCAATATTTGATGTGGCATGAATGAGTATCAAAGTGGGAAAGAATTTCAAGATTTATATCTCTGTAAGAACTCAAACCCAATCTGAACTGCAGGCAAAATTCCAAATTGAAGTTTGAAACTACTCTCAAAGTCAGCACCTGTTATTTGAAGACCCATTAAGCTCACTGAACAGTTACAGACCAAAATAGAAGATCAAGTAAAACACAATTAGGTAATGGGAAGAGACCAGAGAACGTGTTCATAAAGGTGAAAGGAAAATCGAGACATCTACTAACAGCCACTACCTTGGGTGTCTGTTAATGGTTTCATATTCAGTTATATGTTATTCAGTTGTAATTACTACGAAGTATCAGTGTCTGCATAGTTTGGATGAGTCACGGTACTAAAGAATATCAGGCTACTGCATACTGTTCATTCCGACAGATCCTTTGCATTGAATTTAACACATTTCCATGTTATTCTTGCCCTCAGATTGCCCTTTTCAGCACTGCACAAAAGAAATCACTGGAATTTTTAGCAGAAATTCCACAATGTCAAAGGAAGGGATCTTTCAGAATCCTTTGGAAATTCCCTACATGCAGTTTCAGGGTAACATTGCTTTAAAAAAACATGGAAGGTGATTTTCTAGAAAGTAGGAAAGAACTTCCACCAAGGCTCTCTCTCTTGATTTTCCCTAAAGAGCTCTTCTGTTGGGCTGCCCTGAAGCGGAGCGGCTTGCATGAGCATGAATAGAACACACACACACACACGTGTGCTTTGCTGCCTATGTTTGTGCCCATCTGCTTTAGTGGCAGCGATCAGAAACTGTCTGCCCCATAGCTCCTCAAGATAAACGCTGTCGTGGGTTTGACTGAAGCTGTTATTGCATTGCTCACATCCTTTTCCACATGGTGTTGGATTTCTTGGCATGCACATATGCAACCCTCCCTTTGGAAAAGTCAGACAGGACCTTCCTCCCTACTGTATTCTCACTCACCAATAAAATAAATTGCAAACTTAGCTCTCCCCACCCCCCAAAAGAGGTAAATAAAAAGGAAAACCCACATCAAGCAAGTACTGAGTCAGGAGACTCCAATATAATCATAAGCAGCTGAATAGGATTCTGATCCTAACCTTCAGGTACCCAAAACAGGTACTTGAGAGTAAGCACTGGAAAGAAGGAAAGAACAAAGGAGACAGGAAAACTGTTAAAAGTGTTATGGAAATGGGGTAGTGCTACCCTATTTTTGATATTTAGGAGGAGTTTGTCATGACTACAGTAGCCCACTCCTTTTTTGCACTGAATAATTCCCAGTATTTCTGTATCATCACACCTCAGATACACATACTGAAGCCTTTCTAATCTTGCAAGTGTGGGTAGAGAGAAGGAAGAGGACAGCAAAAATACCAGCAGCTTCCCCCCTTCCCTTTACCCTCACATTACTGAATGATACTTCCCCCTCCAAATAGTTGAGGAATTCACCGCCCCTACAGTAGAGGGAGGATAAGACTGAAATGAGGCATATACAAATCAGTAACCTCCTAAGTTATTTTCTTTATTTTATAATTTAAGAAAATATTTATATGTGTATTTCTCAAATAGCAGGGGGTAGGGGTGAAATTGCAGTTCCAGAAAAAGAAGTGACCAGGAATTGCCAGACTCATTAAATGGATTTTATATATTTGAGAAGAACCTATATCGCAGAAACCATTTGTCTCCATTTTCCTTCCAGTCTTTTGCCCAAGGACAGGTGGGCTAAACTGCTAAGCATTTTAGCTACTCTTTATTCTCCTTCCTCACTTCTCTGTGTCTTACATTCTCTTAGCAGTGCTGTGAGCAGCATGACAATAATACTGAGTTCTTACACAAGACACTCAGGCTAGACCCTCATACACCAATTAAGCACGATCCACATTTCACAACAAGAAAAATAAGTTCCAGAGACACGAACAGACTGGTTATATCCTGCTTTGGTCAAATTATAGTCTTCCTTCCATGCTATTCATTAATTTATTTCCTCCTCAGTCTCATATTCTGTCTCCCACAGCCTTAAAGGACGTTATTTGGAACCTTAAAACCTGTTTCAATCAATTGGATGAGGTCAGTGATCGCATCCACGGGTCCATCAAGATTAGAACATATTTATCCCAAGCCCAAGTGCAGTGCCCTATTCAGACAGCTCTGCTGCCTGCTAGTTATCAGGTTGAATTGAAAACAAAAGTTATATTAAAAGACAGCAGGATCATTATTTCTCCTTTCTGCCCCCCTCCTCAAGTGCCTGAGGTCATTTTCCACAACAAAAATGAAAGCCCTTCTTGGAAGTGTTTTTGTGCTAAACAGCAGTGGTTAATTTCTTGCAACTAATTAGTTATTCGAGTGAAAGTATAATGATCCTCCAACATGATTGAAAGTGCTTCAACCGAGTTTCCTGCTAACAGCATACTTCAAGAAAAGATGCAATAAATCAGCAGGGTTATGGAAATCTTTAAACAAAGCAAGACTACGACAGGAACCCATTAAAGATATAACCATGTAATATTTATGTATCTAGCTGACTTGTGCTTTTAACCTAGCACTTTCAGCTATAGCTTTTTAGCACCTGGGTCATATTCCCCAAGAATTAAATTCACCCTATCTGCTAAAAGCCAGCATAATGTCTCTGCATTAGGTGTTTGGAGTATAGAGTTTCTGCAAGACTGAAGTGATGGAGCCTTCCCACCAAATGGAATTTCATCAATTTTTTTTTTCTGAAGTAATATACAAACAGAACAACTTTAAGCTGCACAGAAATTTTAATCTGTGAGCCTCAGACTCCCTGCTTACCCTTAGCAAGAAAATCAGTGGGTACCTAGACAAGAAAGGTTTTTACAAATCCAAGGCAACAGTGATGCAGAAACAAAACTTCTCGAAACAGCCAGTGTCACCTATGAGTGTTCGCGTGGTGATTTGTTGATTAAGAGCAGTTACTGAGATGGTAACAAATTTTTAGAGAAAGTGCTGACTGCATAAATTGCCATCCACTTACTCCAAAAACGATTAATTTGTTACAGGTTGGGTATTTCAATTTATTAGGTGCTGCAGAAAAGGAAGACCCAGTTGTGCAGAAATATATTTTGACTGATTGAGCCTTTTACATGTTATAGATACACAAATCTGATCCCTTTAAATTGCCAAAATGAAGAGACATTCCCCCTTCTTCCATCGCATTAAACTACAAGTGCGTGATGCAAAGGGAAAGGTTTAACAATCCCCACTTCGTTCAGCTCTTCGTGCTTTCCCTCCCCTCATTCACTCCATTGCCAATCTCCCTGTCAGTCTCCCCGCACTTTTAAGAAGCAGAATTTGGATTCACAAACCAGTTTCAGTTGACACCCCAAATATTGTTTCCTGGCCTGCCCTTCCATAACGAAAAGGGAAACCTCAGGAGACTTCGGGAAGGGGAGTGGGAACTGCAGCTTCCTGGAACTCCAGGAGGAAGGCGGTCACTCCCCCTTCCCAATAAAAACATCTTTGCTCTCACTGTCGGTTTTTGGGCCAATGACCACTTTCAACTCTCACTTTCTGTTGGAAAAATAAATTAGGAGTCCAGCTTAATTTTGCCAATAGAGAGTTTAAAGTGGTCACTGGAGCACAAAGAGCTTTTCAAAGGGCAGCTGAGCTGAACAGGAACGAGGAGGAGGATGCTGAGAGCACCACAAATATACAGGCAGGTTAAAAACACTAAGGGGTGCATCATCTTTCAACAATAAAGATAAGGTTTTTACAACAGCTCCTGTAATCTTGTACCTATTTATTGTGGGCTATTTTTCTTTAGAAGAATGCATATTACTTAGAAGTACCCTTGCCAGGGCAGAAAACAATTTGTGTGTGTTGGTCTTTATAAAAAAAAGCAGCAGAAAACAGCAAACTAACTAGGCATTTCTTCCCTGCATACATGGGATTATGTTTCACATTTGTGCTGTAAATCACTGGATCCAGTACAAGTAAGTGTACTCCAATGGGTTTTGCTATGCTAAATATTTAAACTCTGTGCCCAGTCCTTCAAAGCATGAGCTTATTCTGTGTTCAAAGCTTTGTAGAGTTGAGTCAATAGCATATTTGTTTTGAATGGTTGTTCCTAGATAACAGTAACAAAAATCCAAACCTCGTTTTCATCGTTTAACATGCCTAAAAGCTTAGCTCAAAACACTAAAAAAAAAAGGAAACCAAGCAGGCAGAAAAATGCAATTCTTTAGAATGGGCTCTGCTGCTGAAAATAAGAAGTTTCACCATTCAAAGACAAAAAAAAGAATGTTTTGCAAACTCTGGACCAAAAACTGTTTCTCTTTTAAACTGAAGCAATGACTGGCATAAAAAGATTTCCAGGAATTTCCTGTTCTCCCTGAAGACAGCCAGGAGCTTTTCTAGCACCCCTAGTTGGTACCCAGCACAGTGTAATAAAGAGAACAGTTGAGAAAACATACTTTTTCATATCTCCATGCTACCTATAAAGCTCCTGATGCTTTACCTAGAAGCAGTCAGAACTCAAAAAGGTGCCTCTTTTCCAGTGAGGACGTGATTTCCCTTCTGAGGGCCCGGGGCGAGGTGCCTCTCAACGCCAGCGGCTCCAGTTCCATGCAACAGCCCTATATTGTTTATACAGCACTTCACATGTTCAAAGCGCTATGAGATATCAGCCATCACTCCGCTTTTATGGGGCTGTAAGTATTACCCACTAAACATCAGAGTTCAAATGACTTGCTCTTGATCAAAAGAAACTTTGTGCAGCAGGACCATAATTATTTGAATTTGGCGATTCCTGCCGTCCATTCCTACGGAGGCTCAAGGAAGGGGGGGGATGGGGTATTAAAGCCTGTTGCTACTGACAGGGAGATACAGGCACACGGAGAATCCTTAAACTGACTGACAATCAAATGGCACCTTGTCTGGTGACTTTTAAAAAATAATTAAAAATCAGAAGCACAAATTAAAACGATTTAAAAGCTCCCAAACGCATGTTTCTGAATAGATGTGTTTCTCACAGTCACCGTGAAGAACCTAAAAGGCAACGTAAAGCACTGAAATACCCCAATAACCCTAAGTGGGGACCCCCCTCATCCACTCTAAAGTAGTTTGGGATTTTTAAAACCAAGAGGGTTAGTAGGCGAGTTAAACGTAACCAGCCCGTTTTCTGCAGGTGATGGATTGCAATCTACTGCTTGCACTGGACTACAGCAGGACTTAATAACTTTTAGAAATATAGAGTATTTTCTCCATTTTTATAAATATTTTCATTCCGTGGAAATTCAGTTGCTATGCTGACATAAGTCTAGCCTCAAAATATCGTCTCCATTCCCATAAAACAAATACGAAGACAAAGGACATATTCAAAACCAACCAATGAATCCACAGTCTTGGTACATACGACAAAAAAAAAAAAGAATGCTTGATATAAATGCTAAACAGGATACACCCTGACGATTCCTCTGAAAACGCGTCATGTAAAAATACTGAGATTGAAGAAAGAGAGGATAAAAAAATTCTGTGCACAATCCAAATTCATCAAATAAGAAAAAGATGCTGTTTAAGGCTATCACAGGAAGGGGAAGAAATTCCCTTCAAAGTCAGCAACGAATACAGAGAATTGCTAATAAAATCTCTGTGCCAGTCTGCGTTTGCAATTTTGACTGTTCTGACTTACATTGCCTGAAAAGTTAAGTTACTGAAATATTTGCTGAAATATTAGAGTTGAAGCATGATGTCAGTAGGTGAGCACTACTTCACGGGTATTTATGTAAAAAGCAGTTACCATACTCCACCTACTGATCTAAAGAACAGCTGTTTGCATGTGATTTATGGACACTGAAATATGTGCATATCTTCCATAAATAGTAATGTGTGCCTGTAACAAAGAGTGGAAAGTTCTCATCCAAAAGGCTGGGAATCTGCAGACAGTATTGGAATTTATTCACCCATTTCTTGGTTTTAAATGCAAAGCAAAGCCTATAGGTGCAGTCCCACGGCGCTGTATGTTCGGAACGTTCTGACAATTCCAAACAGGACTAACGACACAAAGCAATAAATTGCAGTCAGGCTCAATAGGGCAGATATAAAAGTCTGCTTAGAACACATGAATGCATCTATGATTTATTAAATAACAGTTTATATTGATTGAGGCACAATAAGTCTAAAGCAGTCAGAAAAAAACCCTGTATCGCCTTGGGTATTTTTACATTGAATTTTGTTTTCGAAGCGTCTTTAATATCTAAATTTTAAAAAATACTAATCAGGTAAAATTCTATTGGGCAAAACATAGTTTTGAACTTTGCAATTAAATTATTTCTGGAAGTGCAATTAAATAATTGATTGAACTAATATAAGTGCTGCTCCTTATATTTGTTCTGCTCCTAAGTTAGCTTGGCTAATCAACATCCCACCCTATAGCCTGTGCAGGAGACATGCCATATTACCTGATGGATTTCAATTCAAGAGCTAAGTCAAATTTTGGATGGCAAACTTACTAAAAAACTTAGTCAACTGCTACGAACACATGGAGTAGCGCACTCGGAGATGTCCTGGTTTCTGGGTCAGCAAAACTTTGACAGGACTCAAAGCAACACAGATTGCTGTGAAATGGCTGTGCATGTCAAAAAAGGGGTTTATTTCATTTAAAAAGCAGTCTTGTGGTTATTATTTCACCTCAGAAAAAGAAGTGTTTTCTGGTGTGCCAAGATGGTTTTCCCCCTCATTTCATGAGTAATAACCGGGATGATTCTGAACAACTTCAGATTTCCTCACACCATAAAGTACAAAAAAGCAGCCTTGCAGGATGCAGAATTTAAACAAGACAATCATCATTTTCCCTCCTGTCTCAGGAGTTGCTGGCGTGCACCACTGCTTCAGGATGCTCTGCAGCTGCTGCTTTTCTCCAGAGATGGCTGTACTCCAATAAACCGTGAAATACTCCCTGAAACATCTTTTTTTTTTCTAGCAGAGGTTTACCAAGATATTTCCATAGGTTGAAGGCAACCTGAAAACACTGTGATTGTCTGGCTGGATTTGTTGAAAGACACCGATTTCGGAATTACTGCATTAGTAATTAGGAGGCGATGCTCTGCTCCAACACGCTGCAGAAACAACTGCAGCAGTGTTTGCAGAGTGCAGTGAGAGTCTTCGATTACAAGACAGGTTATTGGATTCTGTTGCAGTTTTTAAGACCACAGAAGAAATGAACACTTTTCATTTTGTCAAGGAAAGGACTTCCTCTTGGTAGCTGCACAGAGTTTTTACTGTAAGCATATTACTCAAAGTCACCCAAGAATAAATTGAAGCTCTAATAACTATGGTCAGCTGGATTTAATTCCCTTTGATGGAAGTACAGCAGTGTCAATACTTACTGAGATTTAGTATTACTGCTGATTTATTGCAGGTAAAATGTCAATACAACACGAAAATTTGTCATTTGAGAATGGGTTAATAAAAAAGATGAATACGCAACACAAAAAATGGAAAAGGTGATAAGAACTGATAACTGATCATTCTACTTCATTGTTTTTTTTCCAGATGAGCATCCAGGTGCCAGCTAGTATAAATGCAGATGCCACTGATGTCAAATGGAGCTGCGTCACTTCAGCCAAGAATCTGAGCCCACACGTGTTAGTGCAGTTTTTAGACACTGTCCCTGGAATTCACTTTTGCATTGCAATTAAAAACACACCCACGCATTGCACTTCTTCCTGTCCCCAAGTGTACAACTGGAAGCCCGTGGACAGAATGTGGGAGCGGGCAAGTAAGAGGTGGAAGCAGACAGCAACTGTGCCCATGAAATAACTTTGCAATATGAGCATTAACGCTATTGCTATGTTGTCTTCCTTTTATACAAACGCATATTTGCCTTCAAAAATTCTTAGCTCCACCCTTGAGTAGCAATTCAACATCAGCAAAAGAAAAAAGATGCAGCAAACCATGCAGACTCTCTACCGCATAACTATGTTAACGTACTCGTTACTCAGTGTACAATCTAAATAGAATGTTTTAATGCATCATTAAGGAAATCTAAAATCATAATAAGCCCCGCAAACCTGTGTATTCACATCAGGATTTGCTCATAAGCGATCTCACTGCTGGACAAGCAATCAGACTGTTAAAATACTAAAACTTTGTAGTAGCCCACAAGCCACACCCATCCATCATCTATCATTTATATGATATATACATTATGTAATGCTTATATCAAGCATTTACAATGAGCAGGGAGAAGGAAGAAAGGAAGAGCTGGGGCAATAAGCAAGGGAGAGCAGTACTTCACGGCTCCAGCCACCGTTTCTGAGCAGACAGCGAGAGCTTTTTACTGTTTTCCACGAGGCAGCTGTTCAGCACGAGTTCACTGTGTAACAATTGCGAGCGTTAACCAGTACGATGCAGCTGAATGTTAGTCTTTTGATTCAAGATATCAAGGTCAAAATGGGAAAGCTAACTAATTAGAACCAAAGATGCAGTTCATGCAGCATTGAAGCGATTGTCTGTTTGTGCAGCATAACACCCATATTTTCAATTTAGGTCAGGCCATCAAGAGGAGGAAGAAGACCGAAGATGAGATGCTCTACTTCACACAGTTGCCCTCTGGAAGGACTGGCAAAGGCAGTCACTTAAATTAAGTACAGGTCATCAGACAAGATATCTAATCTATTCCTAAGACAGGCAGCTCTAGCAGTCCAAATCCCTATGGCCTTTGCAGCGACACAACGAACTATTTCCTTATGTACCTCTGTCAATTCACGTTAGGGTCCAATTTTTTTTTAAACAATATTTCATGTACACCACGACCCTATTGCTCATAGCAAGGAAAATGCTTTGGTTTATTTATGACCTACTAACCTTAAATAAAAAACCCCCATACATCCAATCTGAATGTTCACATAAGCCTGAAGATCTGAAAGAAAACTTAAAATAAAGCTGGCATTTTTAACAGCTAGCTAAGTCCAGGAAGGGATTTAAAAAAAAAAACAAATGAAAAACAGATGAGAGAAGATGAAAGCGTTTTTACCCTGCATAACCTGCACACATCAGGAATCAAGGCTGGAGCTCAGGAATAGTTTTTTGTGGTTTTGTACTCACAAGTTTCAGCCCGTTTCAACGGCGGCAAGGTAACCGAGGAAATACTGAGGCTTTTCCATGATGGAAGGTGGGGAGGAAATGATAATAACATGTGAGAGCGATTCCTTCTAAGGTGCAACTACACGGTCACTCTCCTCCCCCTGTGCCCCATCCTGACTGCCAGGGGTCGGCAACGCAAGCCCCTAGGTTGAAATGGGAAGAGGCAGACAGAAGCAGGAAATAAGAGTATAGGAATAAACACTGAAAAAAATGGTGTACAGAAAGAAAGCTTAATATAGAGAGGATGTTAAACATGAGCAAACCTAAGGCGTATTAATTTAATTAATATTAATTTGGCTAGAACCGACGCAGAAAAGACTACTGGGTTGGAAAGCCTTGTTCTCTCATCAGTCATCCTGGTGTAAAGAACTCCTTTTGTAACATCCATGGAATTAAACTATAGGAAAATATCGACACCAAATATCCAATACTGTTGTACTGGGGGCGGGGGAGGGGAACTGACCACCATATTTTGTTAGAATTCTGATATATTCACAGTCACAGCAGCCTTCCTAAACAAAACACATGTGATCTACCATAAAGGAGAAAATTATTTGGTTTCATTCTTGTTCCCCAATAGGCTACATTAATGACTCTGTCCTTTAGATATATTTAACAGAAAATACAGTTAAGTGATGTGACAAATACCTCTACACACAGAGCAATTAGTTGAAAGAAACAGCTAGGATGAAGTCCTTACCGTGGTGTTTGCTTACAAAATACATACAAGCAGCAAACATCTGACCTGCAGCCTTTTGGTGCTGCTTTCCATTAGGGAAGTACAAAGAACTTAAACAAAAAAATCCAGCATTTATAAAGACTTTTATAATAACCAGAAATGGATGAGAAAAAAAAAATAAGATTTCTTTTACCAAAGGACAAAGAGCAGTTCATAGAAGCCAATAATTTCAGTGCAGCAAGTTAAGACTGGACCTAGCAGAAAAGAATTCAGAACAGCTGAGCTGCAAGACCACCTTCTGCAGGAGAGCTCAGCTCACAGATGCAAAGAAGGTAAAACTCGTAGGTCATCATGTTTTGCCTTCCGAACCAGCATCTAAACCCCTTCCTGTACAACACGAGAATTGCAACCCTACAGACATAGGTTTTCAAATTATTTATTTGAACAAATGAGGATAAATTAGTTGGAAAGCTGAGAAGATTGAAAAATAGGATTGTGCTACTGTGGGAATTTTTACGTATAAGCACTTTACTCTGTGGCGATCAAGTTCTGGATATGGACAGCACGCTGCTACCTAAAAAATTATGAAATTTAGGTCATCGATCCTTGATGTAAATTCACTTTTTTTCCTCCTGAAAACTATGATAACGCATTCTGTATTTGTGACAATTTGTAAGGAAAAAGGCCTGCTGTCTCTAAAGGGTGTATTAAGAAATTAAGCACTCGTGAAAGAAAATGCAGTTTCCACCCAACCTAAGCAAGTTTAAATCCAATTGAACCACATCAGCAGAAGAAATTTCACTCAATTGGGCAATCTATAACTGGCAACACTGGTTCATAAATCTCTTAGCTCTGGTTATGTATGAGATCTTGTGTTTTGGTTTTCTGTGAAGTTAAGTTTTGTGAAACATCGATGTTAATCCACTTGTGCCTGGCTCCCCAGCCTGTATCGTTCAAACCTAAGAGAAATATCTTTTTTTTTCCCCCATAGAAAGAAGTTTGGAAAAATACCAGCTCACTGCACGAAAGCTGCAATCAGACGGGCAGAGAAGGGTGTTGGTGTCGGTAAGACAGAGCTGACTGACGTTGCATCATCTGTGTGATTAAAATCAGTGTGTGAATTTTGATTCCCCCCTCCCTTCAGACATTTGAGGATACTGTCAAGTCAATGGAGTTCTGTTGTAGTGGTTGCTTCAGTGAACATTCAACGCTGTCGGTGAGTTTGGAATTAAAGTGAAAACCATCGACCGTTGATTGTACCCTCCAGCTAACCATCCTCCTCCTTACTTCATGCTTTCAGGCCTTAACACCGAAGACAGCAACCTTACCTCCACATGATGTTTCTCCCCTACTCTACCAAGCTTTACAAAAAAAGGTCACAATCAACATTCATTGCTGTCGGTGGGTTTAACTATGTGGACAAGCTCACTGAACAATGAATGCAACTGTGGCCCCACATTTTACTGTTGTTGTCGAGAGGAACAGCAGCTCTGAAAGTGGTAGTGAGAAGCAAACAACCCTTACAGGCTACATTCTTCTGGTCAATAAAATAGTTGGGAATATTCACTTGTTGCTTGCTTGTTTTCAAGTGTGTTTAACTTAGCTGATTAGAAAAAAAAAATTGCTGTGTTTTGCTGGAATATTGTCCTCCCAAGGTTCAACATCATGGAAACCATAAAAATCCTTATTCAGTAAGTACGTGGAACTTTGTGTACATCCACTCCTAAGGACTCTGACCATAACAGCAAATAACATTTAAATCTTGTATTTAACTCAGTGTTGTGGAACAGTTTAAAAATTTCTTCTATACTTGTCATGACAAATATAAATGGAAGGCATAGTCCAAAAATACAGATAAATGTTATATCAAATAAAAGATTAAAAGAAAATGGAACGGATTTTAAGCACCTAAACAAATAATATCAGACAGCAAATAACATTACATTTGCCTTTTTCAGGGATCCGAAAGATAACGGAGAACTGTACATCCAGTAATAGTAATGGAATAGTAGTTAAACTGTAAAATTACTGCAAACTCTCAGTACTGCTAATAGCAATACCAAAATAAAAGTGTAAATTAAGCTCGCAACTTCGTGTTCATTTCCTTACGAGCCTTTATTAACCTCGACAGACGCGCAGAAGGACCAGTCTAGGTTTCTCACATCACACAGACATCCAAGGTAAGTTCAGACCTCAGACTTAGTGCCACTCAGACATCCCATGGCAGGAACTGCTGCCAAAAGTTAGATGAGCACGCAGGATTCCTCATCATAAGGGGTGGCCCATTATCAATACCTGAGTTGGATTATTTCCAGCATTCCTCAGCACATCATTTACACAACAGCCGTCTTGTGTACTGAATTAAGGTGAATTAAGTTGTGATTAATATATTCCTGCACCAGTGAGCATCAAAGTTCCTTACTGGAAAATAAATTCAGGCCTTGTTTCTGTGATACCTTTATTAATGTTGTTGTTGTCTCATAGATTTTTTAACAGGGAAAGTACTTATGAAAACAGATGATCCTGGACTCTGGCAACACTTGACAGAACCAGCATCCTGGAGCACAAACGATTTCTGTGTATAATTTTCTATGCTAATTTATAGTGACTGCACGATTAACATTGAGGGGACGGATTCTGGTGCAAGAAAAGTCAGATGAAGGCAGCTGTATCCTTTTGTAAGGCAGCATTTTTCCTGAAAATACACATTTTTTCCCTTATTTCTATCATAATTTTGTTTCATACGCCCACTAAACAGTAAAGTGGAACGATAACAACATATATCCTACCCAAACAGGGTGCAGGAACCTCAGCCAGCTCTGACCAGGGCACAGATGATCAGTCCACACCCATTAATATATATAAAACAAATATTTTCACCTGGATTGCAAGTTTTTACTGGTTTCTGAGGAACAGGCCTTGCAGCAATGGTCTCTTTTAATTGTGTCTAGTATAGAATTTATCAGTGATTTTAACGACATCATATTTTCATATAGAGATTGGAAAATATCTTCTTAGTGCACAGATATGTAATATAACGTAACTAAAAGACAGCTCCTGCAGGCTAGCAATCTACAGAATGTTCATTGCCAAAACAATACCATTATTCCACACCCCACTACAGATGGGGGCTTGCACACGCCTTGCCTTACGCCATAAATCCACAGAAGAATTCCTTTTTGGTAAGGGTGGCTGTGAAGCACTGTGGAAGGGTTTCATGGCAGTTTTCATGATTTTTTGTTAACGTGATACATCCGTGCTCAGTGCAATGCCCACAGGCCATACAGACATTCTGGAAAACTGCTCCTCGGTGTCATTGTAAATAATTCACTCCCAGCAATCTTTTTAGGTCAAGCATCTCAACGCTGCAGTAAACGCGATGGACCTTGACGTAATAAGAGCACTGGTCTTACAGCAGCAGAGGGGAAGGAAAGAGAGATCAGTCGCACTTCCCCGGTGCGCAAAATACTGTGCTTGAAGACAGCAGAGGTGGAACACTAAGGGTTTGTTATAAGGTTTGGAGTTCAATTGTTTTTTTCACTTAGCTCTCAATGTTCGTTTTTCCCTCGACTGCTGCCATAAGGTAGGTAAAACCGTCTAACCCAACCGTTTCTCCGTCAGGTCTATGACTTCAGTTCAGCAAATACGGAAAGATATTTGGTTTTATTTCCAAAGCTACAAGTCAAAGGATTCCTGTGCTAGAAATGGCCCGTGGCACGCAGGGCCACGGCAGGAGGAATATCTCAGAGCCGCTCCTTGGCACAGCCTAACACCACCACACCAACGGCTCTGGCTTTGCAGGTGGAGGAGTGACACAAAGTTAAAGAGTTAAATACAGACGTAGTCTAGAGTTGAACTGGAAGCAGTATCTACGTAATCTTGGACTCTCACCATGTGTCTTTCTGGAAAATGAAGAATCCAGTAATAGTGAGGTTTCCCTAAAGGGAACGCTGTGTTTTTCTTGCAGACCCCGCCTTTTTTCTTTCCTTTTGATGTTTTATTTTTGTTACTTGCCAGAGTAACAATAAAAACCAATTTTTTTTAATAGCACTCACATGGTGACACCCAGTCCAAATTAATTTTTCTATCTTACCCTTTCTTTTATTTAAGTCTGTATAATTTTGTCTAATTATTTTTTTTTGGTCTCCCTATGCATCCTCCTTAAGCGTGAGTGCCAGAAACGCAAACCACATTCCAAACAGTCCAGCCAAGGCTTGCTGAAATAGTCTGGTGTTTCCTTGTTTTATAAGCAATAACTGATCCTTTTCAGCCAAAAATAGCATTTGTAATGGCACCACACAGTTAACACATTTAGACTTATCTAACATTATTCCAGATACATAAGAGCCTACAAGTTCTTTCCTAATTTGAAATAGATTATTTCATCCCCTTGAAATGCAGCACTTGGAATTCTTTGAACGGGTTGGGCAAAGAGGGAAGATAGCTGAAAATTAGCATTCAACTGGCCAGTAAGACTGCGAAATTTTCAGTTTGCACTCAAGACAAATAGTTTACCTACACTGCATTATCACCTGTAAGTAATGGCAAGCTATACCCATAAACATGTTATTCAGCTAGCGGATCGCATGGATCTATTATTTAGTGATTGAACAGTTAAAATATTTTATCTTAGGCATTTTGAAACACTGAAACAAAAAGAAATACAAAAATATTAATTTTAGCTAGTGAGAGCTGACTCCAGGTGGTTGCCCTTAAAAGTCAACATGACCATCTGATGTGTAAAACATTCCTAATTATCATAAAGTACACCCTGTGCTAATTACTATTTGCCTCAAAATAACGAGCTGTGATAAAGCCTAAAGTTCACGATGATGTATTTACATTTCAATGGCAGCCAGTTCACTGTCTCAGTATCAATATGCTGCCAGTTACCACCCTGACAGAGAGGATGAAATGACTGCATCCACTGCCCCACAGACTCGGGAGGCCACGAGCTGCGAGAAGGATACCAAAACCGACAGAGCTTTCAGGCAGACGTTCCGAATCCGACTGCAGGAGACAGTAGGAAAAGTCACAGTGCTTTAGGGACAGCAACCAGCTCTGGCCTGCAGAATATCTTAAAGGAAGCCTTTGTAGCCTCTCCAAGATCTGTGTGCATCCAAAACTGTTGTGGGAGATCATTGCAGAGGTTCGTGTGGATTGTGGTCTGCAAACTAATGGATTCAGATTCTCTGCTGGTTTTGGTCAACGTACTTGTATTGATATCAGTGGAACTGTGCCAACTGGTACAGGCAGAGGCTCTGGCAAGCGAAGACACAAGGGAAGTTTCAAAGAAGCGTAGTCCCACATTTCCTACACTGAATAAAAATGCAGTTGGAGGTAGATGTCACTCCTGGGGGCGTGGGGAGAGAGAAACAAAAGAACATGTACTTGAAAAACACATGTTCCCACCTACAGAGAGCGCAATTCTGCCCACAGACAACCTGTGGGTGGCCCTGGACAGAGCACTTGGACATTAACAGCTCCATTTATGCAGATCACTGATTTGCAGGTACAAATAAGGAGATTCCAAACACAACAGGCAGGAGAGTATTTTGGGGCAGAAACGTCGCACCCACATTATGATAATCTGGCCTTTGCCACCACCTGACAGTCTCCTTCACTTCGTGTAGCTTGAGCTATGGGGGTGGCAAAGAGCTCACAGCATATTTTTGCGTGACAGTGGCTCCCACAGCACAAGTGTACATACTTCAAGCAATGGCAATGCCATTTTTTTCCCCCCTCTTTCACATTGTGCACTTTACATCATTTCCCATCATTTTGACACAGTTTGTAAAGCTGAGCCGTTCATTTGTTGCATTTGAGAACAAAAAAAGCCAAAGCAAAACATTGTCACATCATTTCAAATACCTTCTGTCACAATACTCAGGAGGTTCTTTATCGGGGGTGCCTATTGGCAGCCCTGTCTCACCCAGAACTACGCACTCACTTCAGATTTTTATCAGCCTTTGCAAGAGATTATTTATGTTCTGCAGAATTTGCGGCTGTGTGTACAAACGCTCGTAACTGCTGCCTGGAACTGCCTTCTGGAACCAGATGACATGAATTGAGAGGAAGATAATCAAACCACAGTTCTGCTCAAAGTGAATACCACAAACTGACTGTTCAGAGTCAATTCTGGAAAAAAACATATGTGTTAAAAATACCTCCCCTTCATCCCCTCTCCCTTGCTGCACCACCCGTGCCACCACTGTGGATGCCGACAGCACCGGAGGTACCGCGCACTTAAAAGAGATTAAAAAAAAAAAGAAACAAAAGGCATTAGATTTCCTTCCTCCTTATAGAGACTGTTGTCTGCGTGGGGATAGCTCTTCTGCTTCAACCCTTGTGCTGGGATTCGGGGGGCAGGTGTGTCTATTGCTGCTTAGTCAAGACATGGCTCAGCACTGATCAAAGTTTAAGACACGCGTATCTGCACAGGTATTTTTTTGCTAGAATTTAGGTGCATAACTTTCCAGCTGGTTTTGTCCAGCTCTAGTGGGTCCTCTCAACTTAGATGAGGTACCTGAGCTATGTTTTCCTGACATAAAAGCCCTCCTGCCTTATTCATTTTCTACGAGGACACTACCATTAGCTCAGGACACCCTGATAAAATTGTTCCCCAGGAGGGTAGAGCAGCGAACTGAAACTGGAAGGTAATTCAATAAAGGAGCTACAGATAATAGACCAAGTTTTAAGGACTCTGTAGTCATTAAAATTAAACTGACTAGTCTTTTACCATCTTTCTGCCACAAATGATCAAGTCACAAGTCACATCTACACGGAAATTCTGACTCCAAGCCCCAAATCAACACGATCACATCAGCAGTTTGAGCTGGCAGGCGCTGGGGCCACTCTTCTCACAGCAGGAAGAGATACAGTTCGAACAGGCCCTCCTAACTTGTTTATCAATGAAGCTGCTATTTCTGCATTGCACACGGACGAGACCAGTTTAAGTACCTTTATCATCATCAGAAACCATAACAGCACTAAAATGAACACAGAGGCTCCACACCCCCAGGCACAGAACACTGCAATATGTGCTTGGGCTCGGTGTGCACTTTAAGATTGTTGGCTGCTATATTTTATCAGCTCTTTTTAAAATAAAGTTGCTCACTAACTGCTTTCCAAGCTTTCACATATGTATCGCTTCCATCAGCCACAAGTGTAAATTTGCAAGCAATGGGAACACACACACACGCACAGTCTGATAGAATCTGTGTAGAAGGTAAAGCTGTCACCAGATGGCAGGTTTTAGTTTTGTGCGGACAGATATTCAGAAACAGCATCTCAATTTTGAATGCCTCACTTTTTTCTTTTTTTATTATCCCAAAACATGACATTTGTTCCTAGAAATGACTCGTACGATGTTTTGTGTATAAACTTCTAACAGCTCGTTTTGCACAACTACACACCTACACTATAGGGTCCCTAAATCAGTACTTGTGCAGAGACCACTCAAAAATTCAGTCCATAATGTCAGTAAATAAACTTTTTATGAATATAATTTTGAGTCAGCCCTAACAGCAGAAAAAATAAGTAGGCTGCATGTTCCTTTCCTACAGGGAAACGTTGCCAAAAATACATAACTGTCACTTTTCATCTCTGGAATAACGTTAACTACTGAGGAAGAGATTCACAATGAGCAATTATGTCTTCAGCTTTCATGTCGTTTTACATCATTCCACTATCAGCCATGCTCAAAAGCTTAAAGGCAACATTCTAGGTCAGTGACTTTTACAGACAGTGTATTTGCTGTTTGGTAATTAAATTAGATACACTTTAAATAACCAGATTCTGAAACAGACAGCCACTCACAAACACATGACCAAATGTATCGCTGCCTCTGTTGACACCAGATGAGAGAAATTATACATGTTAGCAATCATTAACTATCACTGAGGATTATAAATTTAAGGATTAAGATATTAAGAATAAGTGGATCAGCAAATCACTGCAGAGAAAAATCTTTTAAGATGCAGCTAAAAGCCAGGCTGAAGGACTGACCTACTTTTCGACACCAAGTTTTATTTATACGTGTATAGAATCTTTTCATACGCTATGATTATCAAAATAACTTCTACCAAGGAAGATCTCAACTACTAATAAAACTAAATGGAGAATGAAATACTGGAGTAGGTGCTCAGCTTTTACTTTTATTGAGGTTTTAGCCTGCATCTCATGCAAATGGCCATTGGTGCGGTTTCAGATAACATTTTAAACAGCAAAAGAGGCACATCATCTTTCACTTTATAGGCACATTTTTTGTGGATAAATTAAGATATCAACTCCTAAGATAAGAATTAAAATCGGAATTTTAAAAAAACCTGTATTTCCTATCAAAGATTGCTTAGAAGCATCTATTGTGTAAAAACAACATAGGTTTGCTATTTTTTCAAGCCTTGCAATTGAAAATGAACATTAAAGAAACCATAAAAAGATTTTGCGGGTGCTGCAAGATACGTTCCTTGTAAGAGCAGTGCTCATAACTCTTCATGGGACACGCAGATTCATAAGAAACCCCAAACCACCGAGCAATTTAGAGAGGTACGGAAAAAAATCATTTGGCCTTCATTTTTGGTGTTTAAGGAGTGATGTTAATGGATCAAGGCATGAAATGATAACAGAGCAGAGAAAGATCTTCACGCTGGAGTCTGGCAAGTCATGCAAGTCACTCCACAGCAGAGGCTGTTTGGGCTCCCCTGGTTTGGCCATGCTTTCCTCAGCCCACCCAGCTCAGTTTTCGTCAGCTTAAACCCCATCACCTTGCCCTCAAGCGTAAATCCTTGATTTACAACAACCATGCAAAGAGGTCCAATTTTAAAATCCCGTTTTGTCTTTTCTTCTCTAGCCTCACCAACTGGCCTTTTATTTCAAGATAGAAACAAGCGACGAGTCGCAATCAACAGTCACAGATTATTAAAATACCTTGCCTGCCCAGGCGTGCCTGCAAACCACAACGTGGACAACTGAAGGCAGCCCCACGAGCTGCAGATGATACGGGATAATTGCAACATTGCCACAGTTACTTCCAAAGTACCGTCAGAAAATTAGTCTGAATGCTTGCTGGTATCGCTTCGGCTGGAACACACGGAAAAACCGTCTTCAAGACTGAGGAAAATGCAACCCACCACGTGTAGATTTCTGACTATTATAAAACATGAGACTGAACAAGGGGTTTCTGTGTACCTTCCCGTGCCATGGGTAGAGGTCTGCAGGGGTGTCCCACTCAGCTGCCAGCAGGTGTTGCCGTGGGCGGCTGTGCAAAGCATCTACTCACCCAACCCTGTCACTCCACTTATGTGCTCTTTATGGCAAGGAAAACACAGAAAACAAAGAAGCTGTTATGCTTTAACTTCAGAGCCTTCATACCCCCAGTTTCAGCTCTGGGGCAGCCCAGAATAGAGGCACCAACATCTCAGGTAAAGCTATTTTTCTGCTCCAATAACCCAGTCTGTGTAGTGCTTACAAAAGAAATCAGATTAAAAAAAATAATCTCGGTATAGGCATAGCGGTAACAGAAGGTCATCTGGCATTTGTCATCTGACCGCGTGTATTCTGTACATGCATAATGTATATAGTTGTGTTTTCATCTAAAACAATTCTACTTTGCCCTGCATATTTAACAGTAAATGGCATTTTGACATCACAAGGGAATCTGAGAAATCACATCGAGTCCATCTCGTTTCTCGTGCTGTGATTAAGCCCATTACATCTGTCTGAGAAGAAGTTTTTCCTCTTCCTACACAGAGGAAGATTTTCTATCTTAAGACATTCCCCTCAGCTTCACTGTCTCATGCCCAAGCGCTCAGTTTCTTCCAGCGTAGATCTGATAATTTTCAATGATCTCTTTAAGATTGCAATGTTTCTGCAAGTGGCACATCCAATATTTTGTGAAGCAGAGCAGGTGATGCTTCACTGCTGCTGAATACAGCAGATACACTTTCTGACCATCTCCTCAGTTTCCTCCCCATACTTGCAGCTCCTCTTTTCCCAATTCAACTCTTATTTGTAAGCTTGTGCAGATGCTCATGTTCAACACCAGGTGCTTATTGAAGCTCTTGAATAGTCCTGGGCTTGGTACAGAACCTTGTGTACCATCATTCCATAGCTTTTTATTTTGAGAGTGAATAACTAACAACTACCTTGAACTTTATTAATACAAGGATAAGAGTTATCACCTCTTTGTTTTCTACAAGTCCTGTTATCCCATTGTTATGGAAATTAGAGTTTGCTTCTTACAAATCCATGGTGACTCATTCTCCCCTCATTTCAAGAGTTTTTAAAAAGTTAGACCGTTTGTTCCAATATCGATTCAAGGGATTTAACTTCAGCCAGCACACCAACAATTCTGTGACTCCTCTTCCTCTGTTCCCAATTCTTAAAGACACGGAAGACTGTTTTTCTTTCTAGCCATCCTCTGTCCGTCACAAAGCTTTTAGATCTTTCTTTGGAAACACATCTTTCAGGCATTTTTTCAGGAAAAAAAATTGGGAGAACTAGGGAGTTTTACAGATGATTGACACTGTAAGCACAGGACACTTGGCACTAAAAGAGAAAAATTACTTGAACAGAAGTCTACCAGAATTGAAGAAAAAACTTGTAGACAAAAATACATGACCCAGTTTCTCAGTAGTGAAGTGACATTTAGTATGGTGCAAGCCGGAAGGAAGGCATCACCGTTGACCTTACTTTGGGACAGCACAGATGTGGTTGAGTGACTTGGGCACCGTGGACGCTGATGACAGTTGGGGTTAGGTCAGGTAAAAGTGGTAGAAAAAGGATACACGATGAGGATGAAGGAAGTGTGGTACTGACTGATAAGAGCACTTCAGAGATAGATTCTGGTGAGGCATCATTTGCAAGGTTGTGTGAAATGAAATCTTGAAAAAGCCAAAAGAGAACACAGGGGCATCAGATGGTGTCTCAGTATAGATCAAAATAATTCCACAAGAGGAGATGAGACATTTTGCAGAAAAGGGGAAAACAAGTCAACAAAGATACCAGAAAAGGAGCATGGAGGGACCTGCAATAAACGGCACGTGGCCATTGTATCCTTCTTGCGCACCTCTGTATTTGATAACAGCCCTTTGTAATCATTAATCCCTTTGATAGTTTACAAAAGGTGAGATCCTGACACCCAGCTGGGCTGACGTCTGCAGGAGAGCTCTACGCCACTAGACATGAAACCAGATCGTGTGGAAACGCGGAGCTGTGAGCAGTCCTTGCTCTGCAAGTCAGACCGTGGGACCGAGTCCCCTGGAAAGGTCGATTTCAACTGGCTCACAGAACGGCAACACCCAGCATGTCATCGGCCCCACACCCCTACCCACAGCCAAATGGACTGTCCCGCTCCCTCAATAACAATCACTCGGTAAGGCAGCACAGAGAAGAATCCTCACTAGCTCGTTTCGAAAATTAGCTTTCCTGATTCTAGTATTGCAGTTAGAACCGAGATCAAAAATACAATTAAAGTTGGCTGGTGTAACTAGGGGGGGTTCTCCCTCTTTCTGGGTATTTTTCAGATTGAAGGCTGACTTGTTTTAAAGGAAAACACTGTCTCAGAAACACAAATTCTTGTAAATAAACACTATTCCTTTTGTAGCCAAACCCAGGAGAAAACCCTTAAACGTTTCACTATTTTTTATTTATTTAAATGTTTGGGTGGAATTTTTCTGAAGATGAACGGTGCTGTTCCTGCCAAGGCGCTCGAACAGTGATGCCCGTACACAGCTGCTGAGTCAGCATCTCACAGCGCAGTTGTCTGCCCAGCCACATCAAAACCAACAATGCAAATTTTTGTTTCCCAATTTGGTTTACCGATATTTTCTCATTTCTTCTGGGTTTTGGACAGTGACTACAGTAATTATTAATGTTCACCAGGTAGTTTGCTCTTACAGCAACCGTTTACTTTGTGTTGGGTTTATGTGCACCAGAGGACTGGCCTCATCCAGAAATCAGACCCTGGGAAACCTCACTGGCTTTAGACAACAAAAAAAAGCCTTCGGTCCTTTGGAAATGCTATTTTGAAGTTGTTCTGTCCTGTGGCACTACCAGTCAGACTGTTGTTGCTTTCTTCTTCATAACTTAGCAAGAACATAAGAACATACGAACAATGAAGGCATTTGTGATACTCTTGCAAGCAGAAATAAAAAAATGTTTTCCAGGAGTTAATTTTTTTCATCTCCTTTTTCTTTTCTTTGAGCCAACTTCTTTTTTTTTTTTCCCTCCAGACTGTTAAGAGTTCATAAAAAAATCTTTTGGCTTCCAGCAAACTTATGTTCTACTTTCATCAAGAAAGGGATAAATCTGTTGAGCCAAAGCCACAGTATTCACTGTGATTTGAAACAATCTGTGCAGCTTTTTTACATCCCTATTCGCGGAGGCCCCTATAAAATTTGGTACAGTACCCACAGCACTAACCTTTCTATCTGTCCACATGCACCATCCTTTAGGTCAAAGGAGGACTATATAGCTTCAGTCTGTGGAGTCTTCCATGACCGGCATCAAAACAGCTCCATCAACTAACATGTGGGAATATTGCCTTTATCATCCAACCAAGTGAGATTCCAGAATTAGAATTACTTTGGGTATTTCTGCTGATCTGAAAGATTTAACGTGCCTTTTCCCATGAAAAATTCTATTTGAAATAAAAAATGAATGCTTCCAAATCTGGTATTACCGTACACAATATGGGGAAAACACAGTAATTTGGTATCTCAATGCATTTTTGAAAAGAATATTAAGGCAAAAAACTCAATTCCCACCAATAAGACATTTGGGAAAATTAAAATAAGGTTGTATGAGAGGTTCATTTTTTGTATCATTTGAGATGGACAGACCTGAAATTCAGCTGAACTCATGCTTAGAAATCATTCTTCTCTCACATCACAGTGTTGAGGAACAGACAGCAGCAGTTCAATGTGCAGTAAACAAGCCAAAGCCTTTTTCATAACTGGACTTCCCTGCCTTCCCCATGAAATAATAAATTAACCATAAATTCCATTTGCTTAGAAGAACAAGCCTTTTGTGGTTTCCAGTCAAACTGCACGATCAACATGAACCAAAACACACAAGGGAAAAAATGGGAGCTCAGAGTAATTTTTTCAGTATTTTCAAGCAAAAACATTGTATGTTTTCATCTTTAAAAAACACCTTCTCTTAATATAAATAAATATAAAATAATTCCTAAATTAAAAAATTAATTTTGGACTACGTTCACGCAAAAGAAATTGATGGGAAAACTAACCTCCACAGTTTTCCATCTGCTTTGGTTTGTCCTGAAACCATTTCCCTTCTCTTCCTTTCAAATGAGTTAATTCAATCACTGAGCTGAAAAAGTCAAGCTTTATTTAAACATCTGTGCTTTGATGCACAATATATAACTGGAAGATGGCAAAACCTTTCGCTAAGCAGTATTTAATTATATTGCAAGGAACATATTTAACTTTGTTAGGATTTTATTAGCCATTGTCAAGGTGTCGTACATCAGGCTGCTGAGGGCACAATCCGTACTGGTTTTCTCTTGGACACGACTAAGGAGAAAATGTGGCAGTGGACAAACCATCCCTTCCGGAACCTGCTGCACAGCAAATGCAGGCAAAACTGAGTCACTTTCTTGCTTCCTTTATGCTCCTTCCACTCCAGCAGCTTTACTGCTGTTGTCAGGAGGGGCCCTCGCTGCCACCACAACACTTCTAAGCCCCAGATTGTCTCTTTTTCACCTGGACATGCAGTAACTCTCCAAGCACCAGAACAAACATCCACATTAAAAGGCAAAACTAGCCTCACAAATTAAATATTGCATGGTATAAGCTGTTTGGTTAGATCCAAAGGCTACAACGAGGAAAGGGAAGCAGACATCTGTGTGCTTTCTAAACATTATATACAAGCACAAAGCACGAGCAGAGAGCGGTGGTGTCGATGCGGAAAGAACATCCTGCAGTGTCTCAGCTTACCCCCGTACCGAGGCATTACCAGAACCTGTGCACACAAAAACACTACTTATTCACAACAGAGTCCAAGAAAAATGCTTTTGCCAAGAAAACTTGGACCAGATGATCCTTGAGGTCCTTTCCGACCTGGTATTCTATGACTCTGAAAAATGCCCAGGAAAGGAAATGACAAGCTAATTGGGAAGATAACGTGATCAATTACGACACTGAATGACCTCCCGTTACCACTCTATCCCTTCCAAAAACTTCCAGGCACGTTGAGAAGTCTCTCCTTCCTGTGTGGATCTTTATTCAAAAAGTCTGTTCAAACCACATCTAAGTGTGCTATCGATCTTCAAGGCTGAGGGGAGGCTGCATGGCACGAGCTGATGTATAGCAGCATTTTTATTCACTTACGATTTGTCCAAAATTAACTGGATTTCTGTATTTGTTAGTTTTTAAGAAGTTAGAAAAGGTACAGAGCTTATGAGAGCGAGCTAAGCTTCTATCATTCACAAGAACCAGAGCAGAAACATCCCTTGCAAAGCTGTTTGCAGGCAACCAGGGTTCTACTGTGTTAGATGAGAATGTAATCAAACAGTGTGACAATGAAAGGTGGCAAATTAAGAAATACTTTGCAGAGTAATTTCAATTATGATGGGGACCTGTGTGAGACATGGAAAATCTGCTGTTAGGTTTTTCAGTTAGTTTCTGGGCTGGCATTTTCATGATTATAGTCACACGCTCAGTTTTCACTCCTACCTTAGTCACCTTCGAAACATCCAAGTGATAATAAAGGAAACAAGCAAAATCTGGATGAACACAATGCATTATTTTAGGTCTGAGGAGCTGGTATTTTCTTTTTTCCACCCAAGTGCTTGCTCAGGTACCAGAGGCACGGCAAGATGACCTGCTTGCTGTCCATTATAAAAGCAGAAATGCCCTATTCAGTCTCATTCCAGTGTTTTAAGCCTTACTCTGAAAATGGAAACTGAAATTAGATTAGAAATACTTCTTTCATCATTGCTCCAGTAAAATGTGTTTTCCTGGTGTTGTAATACCCAGCTTGATATTCCATCTGAATGCTTCTGATATGAAAAGTGATAGCTCGTATGAGCACCGAAGAGCTAAATCTGCACAGCAGAAGAGAGCAGAAACTGGCATCAGAAACCTGGACTGGAATTTACATCTCTATTAGTGTAACTTGCAGTTCACAAGTTTTTCAAGGGGGGGTGTGTGTGTGTGTGTTTGTGGTGTCTCATTAGGTGTCTTGGGGGGGTGTTTTGGGGGTTTTTTTAAGATTAAAGAGTCAATGAGCATAGGAGATCTTTTTTTGAAAAATCACAATGCTTCAAAAGAAAATATACCACCAGCAGTGTTAATTCCTTAACACATCCCAAAAATAAATGTGCAAGAATTGACAGATGTCAGAAAAAGTTTTCCAGAACCTGAATTGCAATGCAGAATTTATCACGCATCTTTGGTGCATATTATCTCATCACAGTAGCTGTCAAGTTCTCCAAACTTGCACAGAAAAAGAGATGTTTAATCTTAGCACACCCTTTCTCCACTGCTGGGACTCAAGGTGGCCCCAGCTATCAGGGAGCGTGCGTCCCTCTGCTGGCGTCAACGGAGCATTCGAGAGTTTGCCTACCAGAGCCCCTACTCACATCAGGAAAGGCTGTGCAGATCCACTGCAGGAAGACCTCTATTTCAGCCCACCAGCAATGCCACCTGCACTTCAACACATCAGCGTTTGCTGACCTTCCAGCCAGCTCACAAAGTATAAGAGGTGATAAAGCAGGCAGCTCACGTTGTAGAGAAAATCAAGAAAAATGAAAAGTCACACAACCTTATGACACAGACGATATGGTTATACACCTCGAACGCATCGGCTAACATGAAATTCAGAGCGTTCACTCGGGAAATTGAGTAGTTGGGCCATCTGTTATACTCGAGCCTCTATTTTAACACAACAGAGGAGGAGTAAGATATTCCTGACCAGTCTTCCCCTACAGAAGTGGCTGAAAAATGTGAATGGTAAGCAAAGCTGAAACTAAAATACAGGAAAGTTTTTTTAAGTGCCAGCTACAGCAATTCTAATGCTATACAAGTTTCAGGAAAAAAAAAATACTTTTAAGTTTTATTAATCATGTTGGGCTCAATACAGAATGGAAACTGAAGTCTGAAGTCTCAAAATCATACTAAATGCTACACAAATCTTCCTCTTAAAAAAAAAAATCACTACTCTTTGACAAGTCTAATAACTTCCCAAGTACAGAAAATGACCTCGTTAAAAAGCAAATATACGCAAATATCATACTGATTCACCCAGCTTTCAAGTATTACCTAAACACACGGTGTGTTGAGCTGAGCTGGAAGCTGTCTGCTTGTTGAATTGCCCATCAGACTTTGAACGGACAGTAAAGTAAATCAAAGAATAAATTAGGTTAAGTCAAAGTACCTCCAATTCTTATCAACTCCAAATATTAGATTACGCAACATCTGATGAACCTTTATTGAAGAACTCCAGAGTTCCTCACCACTAATCAGGCACGCGTAGTTAGGTGCTAATTAAGAAACTCCTCACTCACATGACAAGCACTGTTACAGCTTCAAAACCAGTCTTTAGAAAGAAAGACTTCATGCTCGGTGTCTTTAAGCAGCTGTTAAAGACAGGGACTCATTTCTAAATCTTCATTCTCCACATTCGCAACCTACAGCAGAGAACTTCACCCCGAAAGCGACCGTTCCCACATGGCTTCTGTGCTTGTCTATAGACGTAAGGCGCAGTTGGCTCCCGCAGTGGTGCCTGCCTGGCTGAAACTGCTCCTCTCTTGTAAAATTTTCAGACAGTGCTCTTGCTCATTAATAAACCAAGCAGCTGAGCTTGCCTCTTTTCCCCGCTTTAATCTCAGCACATCTAAACTGCGTGCAAACCCATACAGCTTTACAAGCAAATATTTGGCACAGAAACAAACTTTAATAAAGATCTGAATTGCAAGGTACAAATTCAAAATGGACTTTTTGATGACCTTTCTGTATATACACAGCACAAAGTACACCCTTAATAAACAAACATATGTCCTAAAGTCGCAGAGCCAGCTTTGCAGCAAAGCTGTCTCTATGAGTATAATGTCAGATCTGGAATCATAGGATGGTTTGGGTTGGAAGGGACCTTATGGATCACCCAGTTCCATCCTGCCTGCTACGGGCTGTGACACTTCCCATTAGGTCAGGGTGCTCCACGCCCCATCCAACCTCACCCTGAACACTTCCAGGGAGGGGGCATCCACAGTTTCTCTGAGCAACATGTGCCAGGGCCTCCCCACCCTTATTTCCCTCAAAACCCTTAATAAAACAAGCTGTGTGGCAGACTACACCCGCACCCATATTACCAGCATATATAGATATAGATCAGTCTACTGCAAATGCATATTCAAGAATGCCTCGTGACACGACAATTAATTTTGTATCGGTGTAGCCATCTCCTCGATGGGAGCATAGCTGTGCATCTCATTTCCCTTGAGCCTGTCCATCTGTGCTCTAAATCCCATATCTGCTCTTAATTGTTTTGAACCTAATCCACAAGGGGGTAAAAAAGTTCTTAGGAAGAGGCCTTTCAAGTTTTAACCATTGGAACTCTTACCATGGCACCAGGAAACACTGAAGGTTTGTTAAATAATTACAACACCAGATATGGACACAAACCCATCCGAGTCAGAAGTTGGGATCAGATACAGAAAAACGCTAAAGGGCAAAGACAGTCTCTGGATTCCAGCAGGGCAGGCGTTCAGGGCAGCTTTCCACCTCTTGCAGATGCATTTAGGAGAGGCACCACCTGCTTCCCCAGATGTTTACATGTTCCTTTAGAAGAGCTGATCAACCAGCTAATGAACCCTGATTGTATTATGAGAATTGGACAATTAATGGATATGCCACATGGAGAAAAACCTCCCCAAATTTATCGTAGTTCATCTGGCCACAGTAGTGCCATGAATTTGTAAACACTACAGTTGCATCCATGCTTGAAAGAAATTATCCGGATGAAGCAGGGAAGATACCCAGCTAAAGCAAAGCCATTGAAATTTTCTCAGGGAAGTGACGCTTTATATAAGTTATTGTCCAGCTCCTTATTTGTTTCCCAAAAGGGTTTCTCAACACCAAGAAAGGCAGCACTCTGCTGGCTTTACAGGGGCAACGGTTACAGCTTAGACACTGCTCCGGCCACGCCGCCCGAATTCAGCGACATCATTCAGGTTACGTATCTGCCCATTTACTTAGTTTGCCTTTAATAGCAGGAACAAAGAGTGTGATGCGATGACATGAAAACTATGACACATTACTAATGCAAGCAGAAATACCTAAAGAAAACACAAAAATAAAAAGGAGAAGTCAGCTAAACCGATTTTAGATGCATGAGCTCAGGTTTACTGCAAGTCCTCCCACTAAAGCACCACTTAGGCCAAGTCTGAGAATATTTTCTAGCTTAAGAATCCATAAAAGTGTTTTAAGGCAAGCTAAAAAAAAAAAAAAAAAAAAAAAAAAAGGTATCAAGAGGTAGCTGATAGGTGTGTACTTGCAGTTCATACACATTGCTGTCCTGTATTTGAGATCATCTGAACTGATCTAAATCCATTGCTTTCCTTTGTAGCAAACACCAATATGAACCGCTGAATCGGTGTTTGGTTTACGGGATTTTTGCATGCCTTGAGAGATTGTTTCGACTTCCTGGCTACGTTTTTTTACAGTCCTTTAGTGTAAGTGGCTGGAACCCTGAGACAAACGGAACGCGCACCATGTTACTGTTTCATATGTTTGTGTTTATAATCAGTTTATAGTTGAGAGCAAACTTAGAATAGTTATGGAAGAAACAAAGGCCTTTCTGTCCCCAAAGCACGTTCACTAATACAGGAACACTCAGGTTACGTATTTAATTCTTTATCCCTGTCTCCTCTTTATTCAGAGCTCTTTTCTGTCCCTCTTCAGCTCCTGAGTCCTGTTCTTTTCCTTTAATTTATCCTAAGTAGGAAACAAATTTATTTGGTTTTGCATTTGAGTCAGAATTTTAAAGCGATCACTGGTAAAAAGGGTTCAATACCAACTAAAAGAAGCAGATTCCTATCAACTGACACTTTCTTCACGCTCTGTATTAAAGACCCACAGATTTAACACCCACAGGGTGTTTCTTGCGTATTACAGGGAATAAGGCTCTATTGTAAAGTCCATTCCATATACTGTTTATTACTTTTTCCCAGAGCATGAACACAATGTTTGATGGTTGAGAGCATAAATTATTGCAGTATTCTCGGAATCAAAGATCACTGCCTATTTTTATTAAATGATATTTTGCTTTTTCTTCTGTAATTCATATAACAATAATTTTATGACTGAATTCTTCCCTCAATAATAAGTAACTTTCCTGGAAAAATAACAAGTGGATAAACAGCACCTTATTGAAGTTTTGGGTTATTTTTAAGACTAAGTCCTCAAACTTCACTTTAAGTTGACCTTGGTCTCGGTGTATAAAAATACCATTGAACTCCACAAGGGCAGTGGGCAGTTAGGGTGTGCAGAGCCCGAGGGTGGCAGGCGGTCGGGGTACACAGCATCTCACATCCTCTGGTGTTTGTGTGGTGCGATCAGTGTCCTGACTCGCACCAATTTCTGCTTTGGTACATCCAGAACCTCCTTTGCCTGGCAGCTCTGTGCTACCCTGACCGTAACAGCGACCAGCGAGTGAGAGAAACCTCCTGGCAATAGCCTAAAGCTTTTACTTTCCTCTAGGGTTGGGCAGTTCTGCTACCAGACGAATGCTCTCCCTTGGCTTGGGCTGCCCAGTCCTGAGAGGGCGCACTGCAACCGTTACAGACTCTGCCTCGTGCCTCCTTTTCCAGTTGGTTGGTCCTGTGCTCAACCACAGTTCAAGCTCAAAACACCATGAGTAGCAAAGGCACTTGGTTTCAAGGAGGCTTGTGAGAGATAGGCAGGGCAGATACAGCATAAAACTGTGTCCTAGGGCAGAAATTAACTCATTTTCTCAGGCACTGTTCAATCCCATTCAGGAAATAAAAATCCTATAATCTCTTTGGTTCCATTACAGTAAGAAACTGATCCATAAAGGAAAAACAATGCAGCACTCAGAAAAGAAAAATAATAGGAGTCAGTCCGTGTCTTTTCCTGGTGCAATTAACATTATTCTAAAATGTGTCAGAAGAAAAGCAAATACAGAAAGGTAGGAATTGCCAGACCAAACCAGATCCAAGGTCTGCTGCCCAAGAGAGAAGCCGACATGGAAAGCGAAAAAAATCCGCACTAGAAAAGTATGAGATGACATTTCCACCCTCTCTGTTCCTGTTTCGTTTTCTTAAATAACATCACTCAATTTGAGTCCCACCATTTCTGGAAGACATTTATGTTTTCCCTGCTAACGGCCATTACTTTGCTCATTTACCCCAGCTGAGCTTCATTTCTGTTTACAGTCCCCTCTTCCTCCTGGTGCTGAAGCCTCCGAATTCAGCAAGAAATTAGAGTGCGTGTTTAGCTGTTAGTACTCACCAACAGTCACCTTGGAAATGTGTTACACCTGGCTTGCCAACACTACGAACCACATGTCTGACAGCCTCTTAATTTAGGTGTGTTCTCAAGAAAAGCATGTTCCAACAGCTCTGTCCCTCTGCACAGCTCCTGCCTGCCCACATTAGCGATATGAATCAGCATCCCCCGTTAACGTCTCCCCATTAGCACTGCTTCTGTAACAACATTTGGACTTTTTTTTTTTTTTTTAAGCCCAGAATGTGAAGAGCACATTTTTGCACAGAGAAAAGTTGACACTATACGCTGCTTTCTGAGCTACCCAAATCTTTCCTTTGGATTTCTCCAGAGATTCCTGGTCGAGATCTTCAGCCTTGGAGTTTTATTCAATTAACTAAATTGAAAGACATGTAAATTTAATGGATAGCTCTGAAAGTCCTCACTTCTCTTCTGCAGCCAGTCTGCCAGCCTCCTGCAGCATCTCGCCCCGAGTGCTGTATGACGCAGCCGCGGCTGCGCAGCGTGTTCAGCTGCACAGAGATCTCACCTATGAATACAGACTTTACTGTAGGAGCAAGATGTAACTGTACAACGTGAAGGACACGGGCAAGGATTAGCCTGCCAGAGCAAATCCTCTGTGCTGATCCCGTCAGTTCTAGATACTTGTACATAAAGGACTTTCTCTTACGCACATTTATGCCCTGGCTCCTCTTTGATGCCCATAAAACCAAGCCACTTAACAACATCTTTTCCTAAAATGCTTGTTTGTCCCCATTACCAAAGGTAACTTCGCAGTCTTGTGATGCTTTTTTATCTCACAATAACCTAATGCTCTTCCAAGGTATTACATTCCTCAGGCTCCAAACAGCATTTGTGCCCGATTTCCCAGTGACCTGCCCAGAATCACCCAGGAGGGCTACGGCAGAGGAAGGAGTTAAACCTCTCAGCCTTCCCTGGTGAGAACACAGCTCTCCAAGTCAGCCTTCTTTGCTCAAACTGGAGGTACAGAGCCTGGTAAAGGGTCTGAGATCCAGGAGAACCCCAGTAGATGAAAGGCTCATGTTGCTTGGAAAGGCCTTAACATGAGATTATGTTCCCAAATCGCTTTCTCCTGAAAGCTGGTGCATGGGAGTTCGTGCATTTAACTATTACTTAGCTGTTTAGCCTTCAGAAATAACAGAGACAGCAACTGCCAAATGTGCATCCAAAGGATTCTACTGAGGTAAAATCTAATTATTATAGATTAGCGAGTGGACGGATCAATCCTAGAGGAGGTTTTTACTTCGATACTTTGAGATGTAGCTGTGTGTTTCTATTTCTATTCCCATTCCTAACATTTGTACGTGCATACGAGATGGGAAATGGAAATGCTTTACAACTTAACCTTTTTTTCGCTGAATTTATAGCGAATGGTTTTTCAAGCCATCATACTTCGACTCCTGCCTCTCTTGAAGCTACACCAAAAAGAAAAAGCGTAGGAGCAAACCTATTTGTTTTACATTCAGCCTCTTTGAGAGACTGTCTTTGAGACAACTGCTCTAACAGTGTGACCTGGCACCCGTTTACGTCGGTACAATTTTCTCAGCCCTGGCAGCACTTGCGTGGTGCTTCAAATAAACTTGTCCAGGTATCAGGCACCAGGTACCTGCTCTGTCTTTACAGCCTGACCAGGTAAATCTGTCCTGCTGCTCAGCCAGGCTAATTAATTCTGAGGAGACTTCTGGAATAACACTGCTACACTGCATCTGAAGCACGGCTTCAAGCTCACTGGCTCAGCATTAGCTGAGCATCTCCTGCACTGCACTGTATGAACTTCACCCACAGTGCAGTGAGCGTCCTGCATATGTAGACTCTTAATAACGTTCAAGCTTTTAACAGTTTAGCCCTACTTACATGGGAGATAAAAAGACACTGCAAACCAATGTGTGAATCATCTCACATTTCCATTTTCCTCTCAAAGAGTGAATTTCAGGTACATCCATGAGGCCATGAAAGCTTTAGCACCTGACACCGTGTTCTCCTTGTCCAAGGCAACAAGGATTAAACAAACCTCAGTTTTATTTATGCAGAAAAAACCAAGTCTATTTGCTTTAATAATATGTTCTTGTCAGGTTTTTTTTAATTTGGGGGTAAAAGTTGATGAAATTTAGTGCTCATAAAAATGGGAGATGAATCCTGGTCAGAGCAAGGTTTGGTGCAAGCAGACCCTGTGTAAACTCCCACCCACATCACTGTCGGTGCGCGTCAGTAAACGAGGGCTGCAGTCCCAGCACAGAGCCTCTCCTGAGGGGGGAGCACCAAATCTGCTGGAAAGCCCAACGGTTCGCTTGAATGCAAATAGGTTTCAAGCCCACCAGAACAGCACATTTGATTACACTTGCCTGTTGCTTAACTCTGACGCTGAACCGGGTACTTGTGTGTCCTCCAACTATGCCCACGTAATTGGCCCTGTCCAAAAATAAACCATGAGGTGGCAGAAGTTCTATTTGTGATGATGATTTTCAGGAATTTATTACATGCCAATTTTTAATCTACTGGACTGAATCTTGAAATAACACAAGTCACTTCTAACTGCAAATTCATGTTGCCTTTTGCTTTGACCATTTACACAAAACAAAATCCCAAGAAACAACTGTTGCAGAGGAGAGCGCTGAAAAAAGAAACAGGTGTAAGACTGAAAACCAGTATATCCAGGTCAACAGGAATTTCCTACTCACTGTTCAAATCGCACGCCTGTTTGCCAAGGAATCAAGGCTCACCACATACAGTCTCTCCATTACACACTGCTGGCAGGGATCTTATCACTGCAGCAAATTAGCAGGAAAGCATATTCTTAGATTGCCGTTGGCTGGGGACCAATTTAACAGTGGGCTCCAGGTAAAACCTAAAACAGATTGTTATTACTTACACCTTTTTTTCTTTCTTAAAGAACCAGAATGTGAAAGCTAATACTGATCCATCACAAATGCCCCCTGGGCTGTTCTCCACTTACGGGGCAGGAGAACCCAAGAAGGGAACTGTTTCAAGCCACAGTACCAAGCCAAATGCACATTTTTTTTTGTGGATAACCTCTGTTTCCCCCTTGTTTGGGGGGAGAAGAAAGAACTTATTACAAGAGGCAAACTTTGCATAGAGGCATTATTTGAGCGTCAGTGTCTCTGGTAGGGAAGGGCAAATAAACCCCCCCAACACTGAACGTAATCCATTTATACTTGCTTCTCTTATTTAAGCCCCAACTTACTGCGCAGCAAGATAACTGAAAACAATCCCACTAATTTCAGTTGATACAGGGCAAAGCCCTGGCTCGGAAGAATGGTGTGACCATATTGACATCACTGGGCACGAAGCAGCATTGCAAAAGCAGTTTGTTCATGGAACCACCTTCCCTGTGCTCGTCACGTGCTTTGTGGAGCAAAACCCCACACTGGGAAAACTCAGGGAAGGCTTTAACTCAGAGAATTGCTTATGCATTTTTGTATTGGGTCAAAAAATTTGTGCTTCAACAGAATGTGAAATACATTGGGCTTGAAAAGCTCTTGGCTTGTATAACAGATGCCACAGGGCAGTCTATTCATTAGCTAAGACATAAAAGTAAAAAGGCTGCTTGAAGACCTTGAGGCAGCGCAGTTTCTTGAGCTCTGCTTCATAACAGCTGCCCTCGGAAGTCTGCTTAACGTCATCAGAAACGCTCGTTAAGGGAGGACTAAGACAACACACTGACTGTCACAGCATCCCCTCTTTGGGCATAAAAAGATATCCTCAGTTTTCAGAGCTCTCATTTCCAGAGTTAACTCTGACACGCAGGGCTCGCCCTGTGCCTCAAAGTAACCACAGCAGGAAAATTTGTTCTTTGCTTCTTTAATACAACCTTCTGCTCTCCTCAGTCCTTGATAAACAATGGATGCTCAGATATTATGTGTGCTGCTGGCCCTGCGTAGTTCAGTCCTCTGTGAAGAAGCAACCTGAGGTTCAGGGGCAGCTTTACAGAATGTGTGCCTCAGTTTTACAGGATGAGAAGGGAACCAGCAGAGGCAGCACATGATTTTATCACTCTGCCATACAAATTATTAGTGCATGCTGCATTTTTTCCCTTAAATGCTGCTATAAAATTATATAATTGGCTTTAAAAAAAAAAAATCTTCCTTGCTAAATCTGGTATGCCCTTCCCAATTTAAAAATCCAGCAGAACAGTCAGACACCTGGACTTATTTCTTGCATGCAGACAACTTCCCCGCTGGGGAGGCTTATCCCATCCTAGCTTCTGGGCCGAGTTACTCCTGCTACCTCCTAACGGCTCTTTATGTGTGATCTCTGCCGGTGAGTGGTTTCAGAGGAGCCATCAGCACACAGTTGTAGCTGTTCAGAGCAGTTACCATCACATGGTCACTCGTTTGTGTTTGTTATGTCTCTCAGCCAAGAGTGTCAGGTTGCAAGGCAAAGCGCTGGCTGGGATGTCTACTGTAGATCAAGCCCTTGCCAAGGAAACCTGAATAAACCTTATAAAAATATTCTCTGCTTCCTATTTATCTTAGATTTTAGAAGTTATAACTATTTAATTTATCAAGCTTGATTTATTGAAGTATTTACCTTGGATGCTGAGCTATTTGATGGTTTTGAGCAAAGAAATGGCTAATTCATAATGACAGCTGGATGAAAAAAAATCACAGCACCAGAAATTAAACAAACTTGTGATTTGTTTATATTTTTAGCTACAAGCAAAAGCTTGAAGTAAGAGAGTCCTAGATGCAATTTTTTAAAAAAATAGCAATACAGAAAGGAACCAAAGCAAAAGAAAATTCCATAAATCTAAGGAAAAACACACCCACCTTCTCCACCCAAACACTTTGGAGGAGAAAAGAGAGAAGAGATTGAACGGGCTGTTGAATAGCATTCGGGTGATGACTCCCGAGTATTCCTTCATGAAAAAAGCATACGAGTGTGGGGCCATCTCAGTTCAAGCTGCCTTAGCCCTTCTCCAACTGTGCTCCCACTAGAAGTGTCGGGTCAGGGAGCCCGCACCACTGCTGGCTTCACGCCCGCTCTGCCTGGGCTCCCGGAAGCTCCTCACTATGAAGAGAAGCCTCCAGGAGGGCGATGGACTGAATGCACCAAAGAAGAAATTTACAAGTACACAAAACGTAGCCAACAGGCCCTGATATCCCTGAAACCAATTCACATTCATTTTCCCCATCTGTGTGTACGGTGAACAGTCCATTTTGCAGAGCACTGCCATTGCCCTGGCGGTGCAGCACACTTTTCCCTGTGAATAGGGCTGAGACCGCCGATTCACACACCCCATCCCTCTGCAATCACGCCTGTCCCCTCTGCTTAGACTGGAACAGTGGCTTCAAGGTCTTTAAAACTCAAAAGGGCTAAGACCAAAAAATTAAGCCAAAACTTAACCACCTGTTTGTACTGCCAGGAGTTGTGATGTTGTCTGGACAAATACATCTGTTGGAACAAGGACATTTTTCCTCCTTGTTAAGGCATAGGTGAGAGAAAAATGAGGAGTAACCATAATCCAAACTCTCTCTTTTGTTAAAAAACAAAACCAGAGAGGCAGTTCTCTCGGGAAACAACAGCAATTATCCAGCACATTATATAGCTCTGTCCTTCAACAAGGGACCAGGAAAGGAGGTTAAGCACCTTGTTAAGCACCTCTGGGCAGCAGTGCAGGGTTCTCAACTTCGAGGAGTGAATTAGGAAATAGAAATTAGCAAGCTTGACACTGGGACTCTCACAAAACAGAACTGTTCCTGCAAGATGGAAATGTTGAGATCAAGACACCTGGTTTGTGGCTATTTATTTCCTACTTTGTCTAAGATGAATTTTCAAAATAAAACCTCAAGCTGATCAGATGACAGAAGGATTCACTCAGGATGCAGAATCAGAGCAGAAATCGTCCTTGAATGAAAATATACATGAGCACCCTATCTGTACATCAATGCACTCAACGAACTTGCTTTTCTCTCACCTCTATGTATATGAGTCTTAATTCTAAATTTCAAACAGATCATCATAAGCTAATATTTTTTAATCAATAAAGTTTCAAGTTTTAGTCCAAATATTCAATTAGCAGTCATCCTGTGACACTGATTTTAAAAGGATCAATGTTTTTCCTATCATTTAAACATATAAGACCTAAAATATTGTCTTCAGAATTTATAAAGCAGAACCCGTGGAATCATGAACTGTGATGCAGCAGCTCAGCTTGCCTGGTGAGCAGTGCCCTGCTGTCTGGTGCTGGACACCCTCACCAAACGGGCTGTTCTCACCTCCTTTTGGCACTGTGGGACTGTGCCCCTGTGGGTACCATCTCCCCCCTGCCTGCCTTGTTTCACACCCTTGAGCTGGGCTCTGCTTCCCTGGTGAAGCAGCTGGTTCTCACTGCTCCCTGGCACCCGTGATGGGCAAGAAAGGGGCAGGAAGGATGGGAATAGGGATTGGGATGGGAGAGGGAAGCAGAGAGCTCTTCAAGTCAACGAAATGCTGAACATCCCAAATGAAGAGAAAACCTAGAAAGCTGATATAACCATTCAGAGAAGAATATCATTCAGTAACTAAAGCAAATCTGCAAAAGGAAAAGGCAGAGAGGTCGAGGGCTGTCTGCTGGGGGCACAAATTGTGAGCCCTGTCCCACCGCAGAAAGGGTAACTGGAGCAGGGCAAGGTGCTATTTGATAGTGGAAGGAGACATAACTCTTTATGGAATAATTTATTAATGCCATTTAAGAAATTGAATTCCTGTTCCATGAGAATTTTATTTATGCTAAATCAATACATGAAGTCAGAATTTCATTTTATACCTGGACAGAATTTATGTTAAGAGAGCAGCATAAAAAAAGGAAATACTTAATGTTACTCAACTCTTCTAGTCTTGAAGTGGTTTCAATGACATGATGATATATTAAAAATAATATATTTGAATATTTCAGAAAAGATCAGGAGTAAAAGTACAGTGCTAAGCTTAGAATAAGATGTTATTCTCAAAATTATTAACATTAGTAAAATATGATGAAAATTATTATTTCTTTCTTAAAAAAAAAATTTATTGGCTTTTCTTACTAAATGTTTGCATTTGGCAAAACTCCACCTTCCAGTGGTAACTTTCTATTGTCATTTTTTTACTATTTTTATCTGCAGTTGAAGAACATGCACATTGACTTCTACCACAACACGAGGAGAACTGACAAATCGGGGTTTCATAGCCACTGAGCCAGCACTGGTTTAGCCTGTGACAACACGAGCTCCCTGCACAGACGCAGTCTCCTTTACCTCACCTGTAGCTTACGTTTTGCAAATTCCCTTACAAAAAGCACTCTTACAAAGCCCATGAGCCGCACAACCCAACGTTGTCTCAGAGCTGCGCTGCCTCACAGAAGTTAGCACAGGCCCCACCACATCATCCCTGCTTCTCCTATTTTTCTTTTTGTAAGCTGAGCAGCTGCCAAGGTAACAACGCACAGATTTCTGGTTGGGAATGTGATCTCATACTTCAGGCTCCGAGCGACGCACGTGCACGCACACATGCACGCACACTGGTTCTGAGCTCGTGCTTGGTCTTGGATAGACACCGTCCCTGCAGTGCTGGCTAAACAAGTGTCCTCTTCATCACCTCAAATGGCTCGGCCTCACCGAGCTGGATGCACGGCAGCAGCACCGAGCAGAACAAAAGGCACCTGCAGAGCTCCAGCACAGCCTGGTGGGTGAGCTCTGAAATCACATCAGATCCACCCCTTGACTTGAAGAAGTGTTAAGAGTGCTGGGTCTCAGCTGCCAGGCAAGGTCAGGCTATCATGAAGTATCATCTCCGAATCAAAAATGTGATACTGAGTGCTAAAATCGGTCCCTTTTGTGTTTTCCTCTGCACATCAGACAGTCGCACTCACGGCTGCTCTGGTACTGCCAGCCACAATGGAGCGCAGCTGTGGGAATCAAGTAACAGCCCAGCTGTAAATTGTTATGTGCCTATTACTCTCCAAAAGGTTTATTATGTTAATTTCAAACACTCAGAAACTTTATGCATTGCTGATGCTGAAAATCCTGAGTCTGAAGATATAACTATTTCATAAATCCCTAGTTATCACTAAGGTTAAAAAAATTAAAATATTATTTTACAATAACTTCTACTAAATGTCCTTCCTAAATACTTTCTCTTTTTTAATCACTATAATGGAGACCTTTCAGTGCAAACTTCCTTAGTACTTTTGTAGTCATACTCTTCATTTGCACTGAAAAAAAAAAAACCCTCATAAAACTTTTGTATAAAACTATTTCTACGTTGCTGTACCTTTGAAACTATTAGATTCTATTTTTCTTCAGAAAACTTACCTTTCTTCTGAAGCAGAGGTGATTCATACAGAAATGGGCTGTATTCTGTAACTGAAACTTCCCTTCTATTCTGGTTTTCCCTGGTTTAAAACACAGCACTCTGGCCCTTGGCAAACAGATGCCTTACGTATGGACAATAGCTGTGGTACAGCTGAAGAGAACACCCAGGGAATTTCTGATATTCTTTTAAAGCCAGTCTGGAGAATGTACAGTGTCAAAAAAAATTGTGCCTTTACAAAGCAAGGCACCTGTTGAAGAGGTAAGCCTTGCTTCTAGAAAGTTCTTAAAGGAATGTTAAATAAGGAATATCATTTCCAGCTTAATCAGACGCCTTTCTTGAGCCACTCTTCTTTCTCACATTCTTTGCCACCTCACACAAAGAAACAGCTCATAATATTAAATTTTTACTTACCTTTGCAGCTCCTGGAGGCAGACTCGCGACCCGGCCCTTCCCTTCGACACCACAGCTCGACCCCCGCTGCTTTCTGCGCTCCCCTGACAAAATTCCCCCACAGGTGCGTCCTGATGGCAGCACAGAGGGGCGGGGCAGGAGCAGGTGTGGGCACTCTAGGCCTGATCCAGGCCTGCGCGCGGCCGCCAGCTCCTTCCTTCCCAGCAGAGCAGTTTAGAGCAAGGGAAAGGAAGTGCCCCCTTCCCAGCGGGCAGCGAGCGCCCAGCGCCCGCGGGCTCTGGCAGCACCAGCCGGCTGGGAAGTGGAGAGGGCGAGCGTGTGGCCACCAGCTCCCTGCGTGGCTGGGACAGGGGGCAGGCACAAAAGTGCCCCCAGGAGCCCAAATGCAGCGCTGGAAGCTGGGGTGCAGGAAAGCAAAAAGGGGGTTTGTCCTCTTGAGGAGCACCCCGGCCTCCACGGCTCAGCGCGCTGGTGGCTTGCTGTGCTGCGTGGTGTTTATCTCAGTCAGCCCGAGCGGGCTGACACCCCTAATGTGCAGTCTCTGAGGGAGACTGGAATAGAACTCCACTGCTCATTGCAGAGCACAAGAAACACATAAAAATCTAACCAAAAGCGAACGCACAGTTCGTTCCCCACGGCAGCCACTTGACCCAGCAGAAACTTGTGGAAACTCCGGGATCCTTCTCTCCCCAACCTTCCCACACCACACTCTGCTAACACAGCACGGCCACGTCTCCGCACCCACTTTTCTATCAGCTTCTACCCAGCAAATTATGGGAGAATCCAGCCCTTGATTATCCTCGTTTGCTGCTCGAAGTCCTCTCGCAGCTGATCTGTTGCTTAGTTGATTTTATGCTGGATTTGAGATTCTAAAACACTTTCAAACAACAGCTAACTCTTAGCTCAAGGCCGTGGTCTTTGTGCAGCTTAGCTCTACACAACAAAAATCAACGTTTTGCATCTTACTCTGCACGTGTGTTTCTAAGCTTTCAGGCCAGGCAGGGCCTCCAGCCCGCTACGGTGGTGTTCTTGCCCTGACAAAGCCAGAGCAGTTTCCTAGCAGGGTTTGTTAGCTTGGGCTGCATCGCCTCGCCTCTTAACAGGCTTCACCCTGCTCCTGGCTGACCTAAAACTCAGCCCATGAGTCAATAAACTGAGTGACTATGGAGCAACCGGCATAACCACCACCTTCTGCAAGCTCTATGTCACCACCTCGTGGATGTTTGAAACCCAAATTGCAATAGAGAAGGCAAAACCCCATCCCTGGTACCTGCACAGAGAGTTCCTAGGAAGAATCAGAAATTCTAAGCTGTTAAAACAGGCTCCTTCCACTGTCACACTGGGATTTAATGAGATTTAATTGCATGAAGTGTTATTTAATTTGAAAATAATTAAAAGCCAAGAGCTCAGTTTATCCCCTTGTGACTTTAATGAAGCTCACTCCAAGAGTGTTTTACACTGAGTGCATCAGGGTGGGTTTAACATTTTCTCTGATTTAGGCTAATAGTGAAGACATGCATGAGGCAAAATTCAGGAATTTGCTTTCAAAATATATGCACAAATCAAGTGTCAACCTGGCACGGATTTTTTTTGAAAATATGCAGACAAAAGAGCATTGAAATCATTCTAGAAAACAATTAAACAAAAATCCTCCAGAATTTCTACAGCCCAGGAGCTGCAGGAGCTTAAAAAGCTGCAGAACCATTTTTCAAGAAATGGAACTGTAGGATTATCCTCTGATTTACACAAAATTAAAATTTAGGCCTAGATTTTGATTTGGGGAATGTGTTAAGTTATTCCTAGAAGTGTGGCTAGTCTCAGTCTCCAGACTCTCACTATAGGCAGCTGCATTTAACTCTTTATTTTACTGCCTGAACTAACCAGGGAGGCTTTACAGTGGCCAGATCTTAGAAGAACACTAAATTAATTGTTGTCCTTCATCCAAGGAGCACCAGCATTCAAGGCTCTTGATCCTTTTGATCTTCAAATCCATGCTCAATTTGCAATTTTGACATATTCCTCTAAAAATAGCCACCAGGCTTTGGGCTTACAGTTTTTTTATATTATCTTCCCATTTAGTCTCAAGAGCTCTTTCTCCGCAGGTCAACCCCTCACCTGTGTCAGTTTATCACCTAAAACAACTTCAGCTGAGCAGGTGAGAGCACTCTCGTTGCCTCTGTGACTGTTTGCTGCCACTGATTGAAGCAGGACTGCCAGGAAGCACTTGTCTGAGCCCATAACTGTGAATGAAATATTTGATCTAAAGCAACAGCAAAATGAAATTGTTCTAACCAAGCATGACTGTATATATAGTTTACATTTCTAAGTATTTTCAGCTATGGTTTGTAAGGGAAGACAAGATATATGCAGTGATAAATGAGGAATGTTGAATCTGTTGAGTGCTTGTTCCTTTAATGACTTCATGTAAAAGAAAAATGAAGTTTCCTTCCTCTGTAATGAAAAAATCATGACACTTACTTGGCTTCATACACAGTTCTATAATAATTAAATGGTGTGTTTTCCTATTGAGATTTGTAATTTTTACCCACATATAGGCACATTTAGAAGAAAATTATCAGTTTGCAGATTCCAATAGAACAAAATAAATTTCCACCTTGTAAACTATTAATTATCTTTTTTATTTGTTCTAAAAACTGTAGGTTGAAATCCAGCAAGAAATAGTAAAAACATCACAACTGTAACATACAAAACCTTATAATGAAAAAAAAATCCTCTACGAATTAAAATCCACAAGGTTTGGAGGAAAAGCATCTAAGTATTTCCAATTCTGAGAATGGGTCAAATGCATTCATGGAAGCAGCCCCTTTAAATAAGAGTAAGCTTAGGAAACAGATGTGCAAGCATGCAGTATTTTAAGCCCTGAGAGTAAACAGAATATGTTTTCTATTTTATTCTATTTTCATTCAAACGCCAATCTCTGACCTCCTCTTTGAGTCTAACATCGAAAGCTTAGATTAACATATGTGGAGCAACAGGGACACCTTGAGGCAAGTTAGAAAAATGCAAACACTTCTGCTCGACGTTTATACAGGAAGATTTACAAATTCTCCACGAGCCTGAACTCCTTGGAATTGCCACATGATGATAAGTTCTTAAAAGGGTTTGGCAAGGTCCCACAAGTTCCACAGAGTATTATTAAAGCAGTACTTGGTCAGCTTTCCCGAAATGCTAAAATAAATTCTTACCAATTAGGTGAATTTACTTGCTAACAGTTTTGAAGACAGACCTGGTTTTGGAAACACACAAATCTTGGTGTTCTGAGTTGCTTTTCTCCTTGCTACAGAAGTCAAAAAAATTCGTTCCTGCTGCTCAGCATAGTATTACACTGTACACATTTTTATTAGGAAAGGTATAAAAATAATGAAAAAGGTTTCAGAAGAAGCATTAAATGTAAATCTACACAAAAATTAAATTTTCACAGTTCTTAATCCCTCTCTACAAGTTTCAAGTATTCCTTAAATTTGTACCTTTGAAAAACTGATATAACAGTAAATGTTTTCTGAACAACGATGGGAAGAGGAAGAAATCTTATGCTCCATATTTTGTTCAAGATTTTTTGCACATGAAAAGCACTTTTTTTTTAGTATCACCTCTAAGTTTGAACTGGAGTTGCAGGGCCATTTGTAGAGCTTTCTGTTCCCTTAGTGCTGTCTGCAGCCTTAAAATCATCACATACTTCAGAAAGCTCCTTTTCTTCTGGTGTTGGTGGGGTGAGATCAATAGTGATCAAATCAGTTTCCTGATCCGTTTTTGATACTTCATTACAAAATTCAACTTTATCTTCCTGCTGGCTGTTTTTCTTTATTTGTCCATTCTGTGCAGGGTAGGTGCTGGCAATGGTGTCATACAGAAATTGGTAATGTTCCTTAAAAGCAGAGAGAAGGAATTAGTATGAATGGAAAGTTCAGAACCCAAGAATAAACCCATTCTTTGTTTGTTTTCTTACATTTTCAAGATGTAACATGTAGTTGAACACGCAGCAGCTTCCACAGGTTTTAGAATACCGTGTTGCTTCTGTTGTTTATTCTGATTTCATGTGTATGTAATGCCTCTCTAACTGCCTGATTCAAACATTGCAAGTTGAGTGACTCAGTACCCTCTTCATTCACAAAGTCCTCAAAATATGGGGAGTTTAGAATACTCAAGCTATAAAGAACACATTTTAACGTAGCAAGGAAGCTGAGGGACACTGTGTGCGTACACCCCTGAAGCAACTGCAGAAACATCAATTTATGCAATTTATGATTTTATAATATGCACAAGAGTGTTCTAGAATTGCAGCTCCGGACATCTCACAGATTCCTTCATTCTTATCAGTAACAGCCGGTTCCCAAGTAGTGGTGATTGGCTATGAATGTCCTGATTAATATTAGTGTTTCTTACACAGAAATGATGCGTAAAGTTATGAGGATATAAGTGACCATGAGAAACAATCTCATAATTTTTTTTCTGCTGCTTTATAAGATTTACTTACGAAGGTGGAGACCATTCCCAGCCTGGTGCGGCGAAGAGCTTTTACTACTTGGAAGACATCTATTACTTCTTCTGTTTCTGCACTTTCCAAGAGGGTCATTAAAGCACAAAATACACCAGTCTGCTGTGATCCATCACTAGAAGAGGATGTAAAATGTCCTTGTAAATTTAAAAGCTAAAAACAACAAGTTTGCTGACTAAATGTCAGTCTACGTAATGAATTACATTTCCAAAACATTTTTTACTGGTCTTAAATTGTTACAGTGAAGAATACCTATAGGACAAACAAAAGATACAGTTCATCTAAGGGGCACCTGGATATCATGTGGAGAATGATTTGGGTTGGAAGGGACCTTAAAGCCCATCCAGTGCCACCCCCTGCCACAGGCAGGGATCCCTCCCCCCAGCCCAGGGGGCTCCAGGCCCCATCCAGCCTGGCCTGGAGCACCTGCAGGGAGGGGGCAGCCACAGCCTCCCTGGGCACCTGGGCCGGGGCCTCCCCACCCTCAGCGTGAGGAATTTCTTCCCAATGTCCAATCTAAATCTTCCCTTTTCCAATTTAAACACATTCCACCTTGTCCTATCGCTACATGCCCTTACAAAAATTCCCTGCCCAGCTTCCTTGCAGGCCCCCTTCAGGTACTGGAAAGCCTCCGTGGTGGGCAGGAGAGAAATCAGAAGCTTCAGATTTACAGTCTCAACAATTGTTAGCAAGATTATCCTGTTCTGGATGATATCCAAGGGTGGTCCTGGAAACAGTCCTAAAAACCAGTGGGTTTATGTACTGGAGCAATAAAAGTACCTAACAGCTCTGCCTGAGCCTGACTTGTGGTATGCTACAAGAGTACTTTGAATTAGCGGTTCTTCTCAAAATATGTGTACCAGGCAAGAGCAGCTAGATCTGACCACCTACGCCACACCCACCCATGCCGAAGTGAAGCGTGCTCACTCTTCCGCGCTGCAGTGAAAAGGTCAAGCTTCAGCAATTCGAGGAATCTGCTGGGGAGAAGCCAGTCTCCAGACACATAGAAAGGCTTGTGGGAAAAGGTGTGCATCCCCAAACTGTGGTCGTTACCTATATCTAGAACTTAGAGCCTGATTAATGTATGTACAGAATTCAGACCCACCAACAGTGGATGATAAGCGGGACGCTGCGGTTACTCCTGTTGTCCTCAGTGACTTGTCTTGCTGGGACTTTTTGTTTAAGGTTGAGAATCATGCTGACTAAATCTTTGGGGTTTTCTGGAACATCCAAACCACTCCACTTGTGATACTGATACTGATACACCTTCTGTATTTCTTTCGTCTGAAAATCAGCAGCGGAGACATAGTCAATGTTCAGGGTAAGATAAAGATTCATGTAGTGCATCTACTGCAGCTGATTTACCAAAAAAGTTATGTTCCCAAGAAACTGCATGAAAATGCAAGTTCTACGTCATGAATATGAGATAGGTAGACATCTAAGTTTTGTCCAAAGTACAAAAGACAGCTGACCTCCTGAGAGCCCACTAGCATCATCTCAGCAATCATCTAGTTGCAAAATTTGAGCTTATTTATAGCATTTATCACAATTGACTACTTGTCCAGAAGAGAAATATGTTGTGGAAAAAATATTGTGCAGTGGGAAGTGTCTCTTCTCTTTCTTTAGGCTTTGGAATTTGTAAAGAAACTTTTACCTTCAAATGTGTAACATCAAAAGCACGTATGGTATAGCTAGGACAAGAGCTGGCATCTGTCATTTGAACTTCTATGCCGTCATATGTTTGTTTTCCTTCTCCCCAGTACTGGGCACAGAGTTCCTAAAATGGATAAAAGTAATAGTCATTGCTTACTATGCAAACCTCCTTTAACTTCCACATGCACTTACAGAATATATTGACTTTAAAGTAGTAGGAGTGTCATGGTATTTTAAAATATAGCATCATACACACTTCCGTTCAAAAGATCAACTAGAAAGTAAATCAAGAAAGTAAATAATACAACACATTCTATTGGAAATCCAAATTCTTTATCCTGTGGAACACACAACTGGAGGAAGGGAATGAGAGAGTGCAGGGCAGTGTTTTCTTTGCATATAATGGACCGTTAATATGCCTGTGTGAAGACGATGCCCTCACCTGATCTCCTTCTTTCAGCTCTGTCAGCATAACAATGACTTTGACTTTTCTTTGGAAGACCATTTGCCAGAAGTCAGAGACAGTTTCAGGCAGTGGTCCCTGTGTTGCAATCATAGCTTTTGGACCCCAGTAACCCTGTAAAAGAAATTTTGAATATATTTTTCTTAAATTGATTTGAAATGTGATTGTCAAGTAATGTTGTTGCCATTTAAAGAATACCTGGTGTAATAAACTAACGAACACTTTTGTTTACAGGGAAAATACACCTATCACAGTACACCAAGGTCTTACAGGAATTCTACGAGATAAATTTCACCAAACTCAGTCCTCCTGACAACATTATCACTTCCAGCTTGAAAACAAGGTGTACTCATGCTGCAGAGTGAGGCCTCACCCTGCCATTTTCTGTAAAGCATATTTTTAAGGGCTAAACCATTTAATTCTACAGAGCCATTTAGTTTGACCACTAAGAAATTTAGTTCATTATCACATAAATTTGATGCATCAGTTAGTGGACTACCCAAAAGTAAAAATAAATTTACGTTGGATAGATATCCTAACTGTGCAGCATTTTAATGGATCCAGATAAATTGGAGGTAGCTAGTAATTCCATTAAAACTAGTTACTTCATTAGTGACTAATCACAGCTTTCCTTCTTTTGGAGGTATAATGATACCAAAAAACTGATGGCCCCAGTATTCTCTAGTAGGATTTTATATATCTGACTACCTATACTCACATTTCACTAACAGGGAAAATATTAATATGGGCCAACTCTTACATAGACAGATGCCCACTAGCAGAAATATGTATTATCCTGAGCTGAACCGGAAAGCTAGTGGTTCTACACGTAACACGCACACATAAAGTGTTTCTATGTTTAGTGACACTGTTTGGGATTACGCAGTGTAAGGCCATGTAAGGGAAAAAGATTCATCTTATTTCTGCAGCAAAATGTAGAAGATTTTGCTGATTAAAACTATAAATGGATTGTCCAGTGGATTGTCAGATGTCTCCCCTTTATAGAAGTAAATTCTATTCTATTTGTGAAGCCAATAAGAGAAAAACTTAAGCTAAAACAGTTTCAGCTGAAAACTTGTGAAACGCTTACAGTGGATCCTCTGAATACATACAGTTATGAAGGAAGCATTGATGTATTTGCTCGATTCCTCACAGTCGCTGTCCTCATCGGAGGAATCATCTGAATCGCGGTCACCCTCCTTACCGCATTCGTCCTCGTGCCTGATGGGCACTCTGTTAAAGTCATCTGCACGAGACAAAGTGTTACCAGCACACCCACACCTGCTCAGGTGCAGTGTTTGGGGGGGCTGTCCCCACGTGTGCAGGGAGGGAAAATAGAAAAAGGCCAGTAGTTTCACATCAGACAGCAGAATAAAGGCCACTTTATTTGAAATAAACATGTTTTAAAATCTATCTATTCTTTTTTAAAACACTATGAAAAGTTTCTCATTTTACAGTGTTTATAAAATTATTCATATTTCAGAAAGGTAATTTACTGTCCTTTTGTTTTTTTCAAAATTTAATAGGTTTTCATACAGAAGATAACAGATAAAATAAGAGAAGGTTCATGGAAAATACTTACATGGAATTATGTTTGTATTCCTATTTTTACTTTTATTTTCCTCACGATTCCCAGTGTTCTGTGTCCGCCACCCCTTATAGGAAGGTAATCTCTAAAGAAAGAGGATGTTTGGTATAATGTTTGATTAAAACTCTTCCCAGGATCATTATCCCCTCTGGACACCCACACCCAGTCTTCATCTGCCAATGCCTAACTTCTTACTTTTACTCTTTAAACTTTGTTCACCTGTGAACTGTAGTTTTAAAATGCTTGTTGTACCATGTACAATGGCACAGGAGATCATGCACAAAGACGCAAGTGACCTCTCTACGGTCCCCATCTTTATTAAAAATGTTAACATCAAAAGCAGGAATAAAATTGCATTAAGTTACAGCTTTTTTCATGAAGGTAAAGAAATTTTCTGTGCCAGAAAAATAATACAGCATAGAAGTGATTTATTATGTATGGTAAATCTACCTCACGACTACTGTGCAAGGCAGTTTCTAATGTGAGAGGTGAGGGCAGTAGAATGCAATGCTTATTTACCAGAAACTCCGCCTCCAGCAGAGAAGGATCACTCGGAGGATCTTTTCTTTTCAGATTTTTAAGATAGGAATGCAGTTCTGAGAGATTGACCTCTGTTTCTCCATACTGATTGTATTCCACGAGTGCTTGATGGATGAGGATGTACTGTGACTGGTGTTTCCCATTTGAAAGGTGTAAAAATGAAGTTATTAAAGAGTAAAAAAAATAAAAATCAGATTACTTTTTAAAATCATTATAAGAAACTATTGCTCCCATGATTTTATTAGTGTTAAGCATTACAGTTAAATAAGCATTAAATACAAGTATTAAAAATCAGAGTGGCTTCTGAGTTAGACATTTTGGAACACATTTAGTGTGTTGGATGAAGTGTTGTGCAAATGAACATAATGTCATTCAATAAATATGTAATTGAGATTTGAAAGACCTGCAAAACAATTAAGTTTAAATCATGCACTGCATCAATCCATAACTTCTGTTGTACTCTCAACTCAACTGAAAATCCCTCCTAGACAGACAGGTTTTAGATTTTGAAAACTAAGTTGGACCATACAGGCTCAACTCTGCATTGGAGAATTGTATGCCAAAAGCCAGATTATCAAATCTAGAACGTTCTCCTTGGCTTTTTTTTTTTTTTTTTTTTTAAAGTCAAAACTTCAAAAGCTGAAGTTCCTAAACCTGAAAAGCTGTGTTGGAAGCTTTCTCTCTCAATATTTTTCAGAGCTATATTTTCTGTGAACGACTTTGACTGAAGTGAAGTGCGGTAGAACCCAAGACTGAGCACTGCACTTGTGAGAAACACTGCCAAAGCCCAGAGGAGAGTTCTAAGGGACCAGAGTTTATCGAGATACCTCTACTTGGACCATGAGGCACCGCTGCCGACGCAGCTTCACAACGTAGCCATAAACATCCACTCTGCCTTCTGCGTCCAGCCCCTCCAGCATGGCATCGATTCCTATATACGTCCCAGTGCGCCCAACACCAGCACTGCAAAGCACAAAGGGATTGGGTTATTGGGAGGGAACGGCATCTCCCAGTCCCGCTCTGAGAGGGGAACAGTTAGCGAGAAAGCAGAAGTGTAACAGCAGGATACGAAGAAAGTGAAATCAGTTCTTTCTGTAAATTAATTAGAAAGGCAAACAATGATGTGTTTGGTTTTTAAATACCTTTTAATGAAAGTAAGGCAAATAATACCAAATGTGGTGCTTACAGGCAGAACAACCTGACAGTTACTGGGTTTCTGAAACTCTGGTATCCTCAGATTTTATCAGCCTGAATAGCCTTCAGAAAACAGGCCTCAAGGAATCAAGTCAGAAAATTTGGGATCAGTCTAATACCTTTGCCAACTCCCTTTTCTGAAAGGCTTCATGTTCATTTAGCATTAACATGATTTTTTAAAAACAATATATACTTACCTGCAGTGCACCACTATTGGGCCACTAAAAAAGTTACTGAGAGCGTTAACTCTGCGCCGGAGTTTGAGAAGGAGATGTGGGTCCTCAGGGACTCCATGGTCTGGCCAGCTTGTGAACTGAATATGGGTGACATCTCTTCCAGCTGTCCGTTCTCTTGCCTAGACAAGTGAATTACGGGGTGTTTTATACACAAAGCCAAAACCAAGAGCAGATATACAAAGCAGAAGAAAAGTAAGGGCAACAGTCTTCAAATGCTGGAACAGAAATTTAAAAAAATGTTCTGTAATGCTGTAATCCCAATGGACTCTCAGATTACGATGTTTTTCATATTCAATTTTAATAAAAAATATTCACGAATCAGGAATACACAACTCCAACAGAGGACCTGCAGGAGGTTCAAACCTTTGTTTATAAATGCGTTTGAGATTACCAGAATTTGTAACTGTCCCTCTGTACAATTATGAGTCACACTGACATTACTTGCAGAAGGTTATGCCGAGATACACATAACCCAGTAAAATGTCTGTGTTAAAGAATAAGCGAAATATCTAAGGAAACCACAGTGTATTAAGTTTTCATACTTAACATCATATTAACAGTTTCCTCTTAGATGTAGATTCCAGAATTATAAGGAAAATAAATTTTTAAATTGGGAAGTATATGACTAACTCTAAGAAGTTTTCTCTTGAACTATATGTTGTTTCGGGAAAAACAGCAGAACATCTTCCATTGATAGCTGGCTCTTCTCCCAGTGATACCTACAGACTCCCGATAGACACTCCAACTCCAGTCAATCTTACACTTCAACTTACGTTTGTGATGTGTAGTTTCTGAATGACATAGTCTGGACACGTTTTACTTTCATTGATCTTCACAATGATGTCCCCGTATGTGGCAGAGCCATTCTCCATTGATGGCCAGTACTGGGCACATTTATTCTATGAAGATATGAAGTCAGGTGAGCAGCACACCAGCAAAGTGGCAGAGCTGAGAGCTAGGAGAAAATCTGATTTAAAATAGATGACAACTCTCTAGATTTTTTTTTGCAGGTTCTCACAGGTGTTGTCATCTCCTGAAAAAGCTGTCACTGCTTAGGATGGCAGTGCTAAATAATTCCGAATATCCAACAATGCAGGTCTCTTACCTGTAGCTTATGCCCATGGAATTTAATTTATAGTGGGGAAAAATATCCTGTACACTAGTTAAAAAATGAACAGCTACTGTTGCTGTTGCCTGAAGAATGTAGAAAATTTTGCAGCTGCTTCTGTGGCTTCTTTTCCAGACTTCTATAAGGGACACTGCTCCTGCCTGCCTGTAAGATCCATGTGGGGATGCTGTAAATCTGCACGCTGCTAAACTTTTCATCTTTAAAAGCAGTAAGAACAGCACTACCCCTTCTTCCTGCTGTACCTGGAATTAGGAACAAAAGAAAGCCAGAAGCACCCAACCTTCCAGTTAAAGGAAGGACAAAGACAGTGGATAAAATATAAATATTCTGTCTAGGATTAACTGAGTGTTGGCAGGATATCAGAAAATAATAGACAGGATTAAAATCCAGGTCTGTGAGGAGCTAAAGTTCTACCTTAAGCCCTTTTCTGGATTTATTAGCGGCAATTTGGAAGCTCACTCCCTCCTACTTAGAGCTGTGACTAAAGTGACCCTTTCTGATAGGACAGGTGATTCCACACCCTTTTTGCATGCTTGGCCAGCATAGGTTCTGCCACAATGAGATAACAGAAAAGGATGAAAACAAAGCACTAAGAAGATGTAATTCACCACAGCACAGCAACTCATTCTGTTTTGAGACAGAAGAGGGATAGAAAGATGGAGGGAAGGATGGGTGGATGGATATTTCTCACCCTCTTTCCTTCCTCACAGCGAGTCACCATGACAATAATCGTTGCCTTCTGTTCCCAGATCATTCTCCAGAAATCATCCGTGGTTTCATCCTTGGGGCCTGGCAGGAGATATTTGAAGGGAGGTTTTCAAAGAGGGCAGCTACCTGAAAAAACACTTGCCTTCTTGACATGCTTAGCCACATTGTCTGAAAAGCCAACCAGTGATCAGGCAAATAACAGCCACGCTCTTGATCTCATTACGACAGCTGCTATTAGCCTGCAGCATTTTAAAAGTCTCATGTATATCTTCACTACATAGCTGTGAAATCTGAAAATTTTTGGTGTAAAATTATATTTAATGAGAAATCTTCCTTTGAAGTACAGTTTATTCATCTTCACAAAATTCCCTAAGCAAAAATTCATCGGTAACTTTTTCACATCAAATTTCAAAATGTCAGATTTACAATTTTTCTTTAAATTTACTAATATTTCTTTATTACTGTCTAACAAAAAATGGGCGAATAAAGAAGGCATATTCTTCTAAGGTTAAAAATTACCTTGTGCAGCAATGTATTTTCTTGGTTCTTTGAAGCCCTATAAAAAATTACAATATTACCAATATTTCAAAAGGAAGCATGAACAATTTAAAAGATTTGCAATTTTAAAAATAAATTCAGTGTGAAACAGACCACTAATACCAAATACATTACAAAGATGGAAAGAACTCAAATGGAAATACTCAAAGGTATTTGATACATGAAATCTACAGGATGCAGAACTTCTTCAACAGTGCGTAAGACCTTTTGACACAGAAGTCACTCACATCAATATAACTTGCATTGATATAGTCTGATCCTGGGTCTCCTGGGATCTCTGAGAGCTCAACACGGTTATCATCATCTGTTTAAATTATTTAACACAAAATAAATACATTATCTCAAGGCTCTGTGAAAACAAATTTTTATAAAATATGCAAAAATTGTAACAAATACTCACATGGAAGGATATCAATGTAACGGTTTTTGTTCTGATTATGGCTTTTCTTGGCCTCCTTTATTGAAAATTTAGTGAAAACTCTAGGAATACTCTATAAAATACAAAGTTTCTTTTTTTAGGTAAACATATCTTTAAAATAGCATCTACTTACAGTCAAATGCACATGGAAAAAACTTGGTTCTACTGAGTCTGGAAAATAATATTCTGTTTCATATGATATCGCTTCATATATTACTTATCTAAAACAAAGAAATTCCTTTTCCTTTAATATAAATAATATGCATCTCCTCAGTTATACATTATTTATATCCCCATGGCTATGCAATAAGTCAGAGTATTAAAAATACACATTAAAAAGCACTTCAGAATGAGAAGTATTTAGACTGTGTATTTTATGCTTTTGCTGAAAAACATCTTCAGGAACAAAATAATGTGCCATCTTTTTATAACGAGGACAGCTTGGTAGCAAAATTAAATGAAGCCTATTTGACCTTTGATAAGAATTCAATCAATTTTCTAGATACTTTTCTTTTTATTTATTTATAACCAGTGCATAATCTTCAAATATGCTCTCAAACAGAATTCTTCCAGCCACCTGGCTTCAAATATGTGATATATTTTGAGCCTATGTCAAACCTGAAACTCATCCAAGAAAAGCCTTCCTTCATCAGCAATCTTCCTCTTGTACGTGTCCAGCAATTGCTCTGCAGGTATCGGCTCTATGTTCAGAAGTTGCTTGTCATCATCTTTAACTGTGTAAATACGTTGAACATTTCTCATGACTGACTTCAAAAACGTAAATTGCATTTTGGTAAACATGATTCTAAAATTGTCAGGTAAATTAACAAAAGGAAACCTCTTTATTTTAATTAAGCATGTTAATTATTTTTTAAATGGTGTTGCTACTTCAATTCTGATCATTTCTCACCAGTGGTAAAATCGATTACTACTTTTTCCTAATTTTCTCCAATTTATACTCTGAGTTGAAATAATCTGTAGTATCATCTTTAATGATAAAGTAACGGTTGAACAAGTTTCATCTCTAAATAGACTTCTATTCATTTTTTATTTACATTGAATAGATGTTTTTTTAACAACCATGTGTCTAAGCAAATGAATTTGAATATCAACACAGTATTAGTTCCCATTTAACCTAGTTAATTTCTGTGGGCTTGAATGTCATGAATTATTTTTTTCTCGAAACAAGCTTTCTGGTATTGCTTGATTCCGTCTTTCTTCACAGGTTTTGAAATCTTGTTCAAAAGTTTCACATAATGTTTGGGTTTGTCTTTGAGATTTGAAAGCCTTCAAACTTTTGCAGTAAAAATTGACTGGCTTACATTTAAATTCTTGCTTTGAAAAAGGTGCACAGGAAATGGAAATTCCCCTTGAAACTGTATTTGATTCTGGATTCAGGGTTAAACATATCACAACCATGTTCTGGGACAACAAAATTTGGTTTGTATTTAAATAATACATAAGAGTTTTTCAAACAGTCATAAACTTCCAGTTTAATTAAAATTTCAGTTCCTTTAAGTATAAATACTGCTATGTATTTACTGAAGTCGTTTGGGGATTTTTTCCCCTCCAAATGAGGTGTTATCTGTAATTTATGTAACACAGCGTAGAATGGAAAAAATCCAAAGGTGGCAGCAAGACACAAGACCAGTTTTATATCAACCTGCTAAATATATGAAAATACTTACATTCAACAAGGCTCGTGCCTTCAGAAGAACTGCTGTAAGAAGAAAAAAAATCTGTTAAAGCTTTGAGTAGTGAGACATATATGATAATGAGTTAAGTAAAAGCAGGTTTGTATGCGAACACTGAGCCTGTTCATAACCAGCGGAACACAATACAAGATCTCTGTGAAACACAGGTGCTACAAGTGGGACTCACAGCCGGTGCAGAGGTGGCTGGGATCCTTGTCCTCCTACTCTGAGCGCTACTGAGCAGTAGAAACAGGGCAAGCACATCAAAAAGCTTTACTGCTCAAATAATTTTGTCCACATCACCCGCAGCAAACATGTTTTTAATTTCTTCATTGGAGTGACTGCTCACACCTTCTTTGTTTCTCTTGCTAAATAAGCGACAAAAACCTAACATGTATATAAAATGTGATGAAATTAAGCCTAAAGGCTACAGAGCCAAGAACAAGCCAGATTTTCTGGAGATGTACGAGCTAAAATTAGTTTTGCTTCCCCAAGAATAAAAGTTTGTGTTTGAGCAGCACTCAGCCTGGTTTTCCAGGGCTCTGGCATGGTCTTAAGGGAAGGGGATGACCATTCTTCCACCACTATGCACTGCCATACAGCACTGACAAGTCACCTAGAGATGGCTAAAGCCTCCGTGAAATACTGCTTGGGGCGAACAAGCATTGGAAAGAGTTCCAAGGAGGTGTATTATTTTCATTACCTTTAACTTAAATTGTGAAGGAAAGGCTTTCCAGATATTTGTGAATATTTTTTCACAAAACTAATGACAAAACATTTTGTTCTAGCAGATCCATTCTTCTGTTTCCTTAGAAAGGGTATAGAAAAGATATTTTAAATCTATCTATTTGTATTTGCATTGCCAGACAAACCACCTAAAATTGTGTTTCTTTTGAAAGGATTAAAAGGTAAAAGGATGTTTTTTACCAGTATTAAAGACATTTCAAACTTGTAATATTTTTGCACTACTTATTGGGAAATCTTGTGGAAAAACAGAAAGTCTCCCCCACACCATTTATGTAAGAGAAACATGAAGCTTACCTAAGCTTTTTTTTGTGAAGATCATAGATTTTGTACAGAACCAGCAGCAAAGCAATTGATGTCACAACAATCAAGAATGCCAAGAATATAATCAGGGCTCTAGAATTATCTTGCAACAGAAAAAGAATAAATTTATTATTTCTTGAACGCATAACTAATAGCATTTAAAAATCACAAATTTTTTTCTTTTTTTAAAAATCTGTACACTACCTAAAACGAGGGCTCATTGAGTTTTAGTGAAAAGAAGCAATCAATTATTTTTAATTGTTAGTTTAAGTTTGTTATTCCAAAGTGCCAAAACCTTTTAAGCTGACAGAAAAGGAGGGAATTTTATTTCTTCATTAAGAAAATTTTCACGTAAAATCTCCGTGTCCACCTGTCAAAACGCTACAGCTCACTCAGTGGTTCAGCATTACCAGGGTTGTCTCCTGCTCTGTGAGACCTGCACACCCGAGCCATGTGGAGCGCTCAGCTGCTCCTGAGCTGGGAATCCCTGACAAGTCACAGATGTTCAGTTCCTGAAATGCAGGATCTGAGCAGAGAAAAATAATCCTAAAGTGAATAATTTAAATTGTAGAAATTAATTTCTGGTTTCTTTTCACTATTTCCTGAAGAAAACACAGCTGTGTAATAGTTCTAACCTACAGTCAACGACTTGTTAACACAATCTGTTACATCAGTGCTCAACGAGGCATTTTTTTTTCAAATGCTGATCAACTATTAACTATAAAACCAGGAAATCTGGATATTTAATTAGGAATAACTGCAACAGAATTCACACTTTACACTATTACTCTATATTATGCTAAAGTCTGAAAGTAAAAATACCGAACATATTTACTTACATCTGGTTCTTATACTCTTCTTTACTGGCTGCCCTCTATATTCTCCATTAAACACTAAGATCTGCATGCAGTGCGTGAGAAAAATGGAGATGTTAAGATATAACAAATAAAAATTTCTGCATAGAATTTTTTTTAAAAGCAAAGTACAATGGATATTTGAAATACATCCATTGATTTTCAATGAAACAACCTCACTGAGGGAGGGACCTGCTGTCAACCTTTGTATAGCCATTCATAGTGCAGCTCGGGTTTCACCTAAGTTACAGCAAGATCTAGATCCAAAAATATGTAGATGACTTGAAAAAAAAGTTCTGATTTAAATGACAGTCACACATTCATTAAATGAAACATATTTTAAAGATGAAATTACCAGTTATATTTAAGAAACTATTTTAAAACTTAGAGAACCACCAAATTTCTCTCTGAGACAAGCACAAGCAAGCTATTAGGCTTGTAGTTTTTGTGCTATCAGAACCTATATGGAATAGTACATAAAGGACTGATAGGGTACACACTTATGCATTTTATTTCTGAAGCATAACTGCTTCTTTACACCTGTGCCCTACAGATCCATAGATTATTTCTTCCAACTCTGTATTTGCCTTCTTTCCTAAAATCCAATATAATATGCTTACCCAATGAAAATACATCAATATTTTATATATTTAATTTAATGAGCCTACTTACCGTAAAGGTATAGTTTGTCAAGTACAAGAGATCTTGTTTTATAAAATCACAATTATTTCGGTTGGTGTAATTTTTTGGATCATTTTCCCAAGTCAATTGAAATTCTGTTATTGCTCCATATACTCCTTGATTTTTGCACTTAATGCGGACAGCATTATCGGCTATCAACGTTGCATTAACATCAATCACCGGCTCTGGTTCTGTTCACAAAAGAAGTGTTACTTGTTCCATTCTTTTCATTTCAAATAAAACATATTAACAGTTATCTGTGTTCTCAACTGTTATCTTCTCTCTTAATAATTCCATACATTTTCTTTCTTAACAATTTATGAAGGCAACTGGCTTGTTATTTTCTCAAAAAAATAAGGGAAATGAGGTTGTTTTCCAGACCCATAAACTCATATTGTGGACTGCAATCTTCACGAGTTATTAAAATACCAGTGGGCCCCCAGAAAGTGGGGGCTCCAAAATATAATATGCTCAAATCATGACAGTGCTTAAATTAGGTTGTCCAAAAATTAAAGACACTTTTCAATTTCTGTTACAGTTAAGTCTCAGATCAAATGGTTTACATTATCAACCGATGCATTTATCAGCTTCTTTTTTCCATGGGGTCTCAGGTGGTAATTTTGATTGTGTACTCTTCGAACTCTAAACTAAGAATATAAATACTACATGCATAATAAAAATAGATTAATATTAAGTAATTAAAAAATAAACTCTAATTATGTGAATGTCAATAAAATTCTTTTAGTGTTAATCAGTTCCATGGCTAATAGTAGAAACATATACACAATATAATGAAGTACAATAAGAAAGTACGTATTCCCTGCATTAGTATCAGCCTTGTTCGTAACAGTTCATAAACAAGAGACTTACTTGCTGATTTTGTTGTAAAGTTACATCTTCCAATTTTTCCCATAATTCTTTTATTACTATATTTGCTGTTCACATATGGAGTCACAGATACAGAACCCTTGGTATAAGGGTCTAATTTACCGCAAATAAAGCTAGTTGTGTTGACAAATTTTGTCTCTTTAAGGGAAAAAGGAAAAATGAAATTAATGAAACTAATTAAATTTATGTTAGGAGCACAAGAATTCTTACACTTCATCAGAACTACCTGAAGCAACTTCATTGTACTTAAATTTTAATTACCTTGTATTTGGTTGGTTTCTCTTGCTTACTAATGCCAAGTGAAGGCTCAGGAAGAAGAAAAGGTAGAAAGTTGAGGTTTTGTTCTGGTTTGGTTTTTACTTTCTCAGTATGTCATTTAAATGGGTGTAACTGAAAACTAACTTAAACTGCATTGATAAAAAGAGGCCAATAATTTCTTCTACATTCAGCTTGGGAAGGGGTCGGTAGACAGTTGTCAAGTCTGTTCTGGTATGACCTGAGAGATATCTTGTGCCTTCGACAGTGGCAAATGGGACAGAAAGGAATTGCACAAGAAGCCACACGAGCAGAGCCGTTACCCACACTGCAGGTAGGGCTTTGGTGTCTCTCCTTTCCGTGTTTCCTTCTGGCTGCTTGTGACACGATCTCCCAGCACCCCAGCACATTACATCAGTCTCCCACATGGGCCAAGCCAGAGCAATCATGGAAAGCAGTGCGTGGGGCTGCCACCCTTTTGGGCACTGGTCAAATGCACGGCATGGAGAATGAGAGAGATCATTTGTGTCTGGGGAGCACACAAGCATGACAGGCTGAGGTTCCTCTGGCAGTCCAGTTGTACAAAACATGGGGTATGTGAGCAGAAATCATTTAATTAAAACAGGACCAGCGTAAACTTGACATACATTTCCTGGAGTCACATATCAGGCTCCTCATTTTCTGGTCCTTATTTTGAAGAGAAGGTAACACCTGGAAAACGTGATCCCAGTACAATGGATACAGACCCATCTAAACATAAGACACCCTAAACCAGCAGAGCTGCAAGGAGTGACCATGTAGCAGAAGACAAGCGTCTGCCTTTACCTTTTTAAACGTGTCTGTGCTATAATAACACACTTAGGAGCCCTGGCTTTGATGCCCATTGTTACCCGGAAGGCAAGTTCCTGTCTCCCCAGAGGATATATTAACCAGCTACAGTATCATTTTCTGAGACAGAGTGTGATGCTACAAACCGATCGGGCAACTGATGACCTTGTCACAACAAGAAGGATAAGGACTGAAGGGTGACAGGTTTGAGTCCTGAACTGGTGAACTAAACAACCACACAGTTCAACGGGAACAAACTCAGAGGAAAGAAACTTAAACATTTGTAAATAAATATATACATTATGTAAATAAATATATACATTACGTAAATAAATAAATAGATAATGCACAGTTCAAAGGGATTCTGATATGGTTTGACAATGCATTATGCTAGGTTCTCTGTGAATGTTCAAACATGCAATGAATTATTCAATGCTGAAGAGACACAGACTTACCTTCACTTTTGCCATTGCATTCCACCTTATAGCCATGAACCGGATGCTTTGAGAAGTCGCTAGGTTCCTTCCATGTAACTGATGCGCTTGTGGCATTGGTAACGGCTGTAAGGTTTTCTGGTACTCCTGGAGCTGTCGCAAAAATAAAATAACAGGGAGGGAAGTAAGTGTTTGAATGAAAAGTCAGAATATTCCTCTTTTTGCCTACTTCGATTAAATTAAATATCATTAGGTACTAAAGCAAGATACCAGCAACATGTAACATTTTTCATAGTCTATTTTATTCAAAGAAATTTTACCTAAGTATAAACAGAGTATATGTAACAGCATCATATTAGAGTAATTTCATAAATTGAATTAATTTAGGACAAATTAAATAATATCACATATAAGCAAAATTGTCCAGCATTTCCAAGTAATATATATTGTTTTGATTTCCTTAGAGTTTTAAAAAAACTTTAAACATTTGGCCTGAATTTTTATTTGTAGGTTACGTGATTTAGGTTGACTTGCCTTTTAGTTCAGAAAAAAAAAGTTAAGCTATTTCCAAGGATAATGCTTTGGAAAAACACATCATTTTATCTAGAGACATTCTTTGCAATTACTCTATCACATCTTCCTTTAAATCAAGAATTTAACTTTTGGTTTTGACTAGGCCTGCACTTTTATTTTTTTTTGTCTTCATTCAAACTTCCTTACAGTTGGCAATGTTCTCACCCTCAAAAAAAATTACAGTCTCTGAGAGAGGCAGAGGAAAGCATCAAACGGGAAGACTGAGACTGGGGCAGGAGATGGAAAGGAAGACTGTGACTGCAGTCAAAGAACAACCACAAAGGCAGGAGACCAGGCAGAAGGAACTGGAGGAGAACCTGAGAGTCATTCATGCTGCTCAAAATAAATCTTCAATCCCAGGAAACAGAGACAATGAGATTCATAGTTGGGTTTTCCAGAAATATGTGGAACATAAAGCAAAAATAAGCATTACACTTACCAGCATAATCTGTTGTTATGATGAAATTTTCGTTGACAACCTCTACTTCAAAAAAACGGGCGGTACCAGTGCACCTGTAGTCTTTGTTGGGTGATAAATTATGCAGCTCTCTACAAACTTTATATATTTCTGTAAATTCTGGTAAAGCTGTAGACACAATGAGAGTTTTAGCAATATTTTTCATAATGCCAAAAGTACACGGTGCCGTTTTAACTGGGATTTTCTCGACCTTATTTATTCCATATAATTTGTAATAAAGTATCATAATGTTTCAAACAGAAAAGCGCACAACCTAATGCAATGAACAGGTTTGGGGTCGTTTTGTGCTAACGTAGTTTGCACAGATCTTCTCAACAGTAAAGCTCATATGATTTGACTTTCTAAGCAAACAGCTTTCCCACAGAAATCAAAATATTTCATGGGAGTCTGGCAGAACTCTGGAGTGATTTCTTAGCCCTGCAGCTCCCTGGAACATGAAATGTCCAGCCCTGGACATTCACCATGCATTTTTCTGGGACGCATGGGGACATCCCTACCACCCTGACTGAGGAACCACTGTCTCCTCAGCCTGGCCACCTCCAAGAGCAGAGAGCCCGGGCTCTCAGCGCCCAGGAGCCTGCGAGCCAGCTGCACCAGTGTCTGCAAGGGATCAGCTCACAGCAGACCCACAGAGCGCAGGATTTCCAAACCCTCATCTCCCCATCAAGTAGGACCTCAAAATCTTCACAAGTCTGCAATCTGTGAAGCTGGTAAAGTCAGGAAATGAGCTCCCTGGATTTGAAACTTCCCCAGATCTGCAGTGCACAGAGGCAGCGGTCCCCAACCTGGTGATCCTAGAAATTCCTAACAGCCTTCCCCTCACACTGCTGCAATTAATGTAAAGGTGTGCCGGTCTCTCATCAAAAAACAACATCAACATCGCTTTTATAAATAAACAAATAATCAAATTTCCAAATATTTTAGAAGTGTCTTACTTTTGCAGCTAACAGTCACATTAGCGCAGTCCAACGATTTTTCCCAACAGATCCTTGCAGATATGCTTGTTTCATTCTTAACTTTGAAAGAATTACGGCTGCTCTCTGTAAAGGATTAATATTATGTGTCACTGTGACATTGGCTATATTGACACTTTAAATAGCAATTTGATTTTTTATATTTGTTGTCCTGTTCTGCAATATGAAGATACAATTAGCATATAATAATATACGAAGAATTTAACAAGAAATGGAAAGTAAAAATTGAAAGAGCTTAAATGAGATAAAGACAATGCTGGTATTCAAATAATAAAAGAAACTTTTAGTTCAAACTTTTTAGTGAACAAAACATCCAGCATAAATAGTTGCTTTCAAGTGCTGGCTGGTCTTGCTCTTTCTAACAGTGCTGCATATGGCCAATGTAGTTAAAGTTCCCTTTTTTCCTTTTTGATAAGAAAATTACATTTCTTTACATCCTACTTTAAGAAAATACTGAGAGATTTTAAGGTGCAACTTGGAAATACAAAATATCTTGCAAATCAAGCATAAAGCATGAAAATCTTTCTGTTTGATTCTCTGAAAAGAGACAAGAATAGATTAAAAAATCCAAGAAAGATGAATTACTGGATGGAAAAAAACCCAACAAACCAAATAAACAAAAACAAAACTACTAAACCCCTTCTATACCTACCAGGAGGAACAGTAAGATCATGTTGACATTTTTTAGTTCTAACTGTATATCTCATGCATCTCTGAAGTTTTATTGTATTGTTGCTGGAATACACACTTAAGCTCTCGCTAGGCTTCAAAATAACATATTCTATGTTTTCTCTGAGATTTTCCAGTGTAACTTCAGCCATGTTATCCTCATCCTTCACACTTCTTATGCTGGACTGAATACGATCTGAAAGATAAAATAGCAAACAATGATTTTCAAAATTTTTAAAAACCATAAAATTTTTATAGCAGCACTGTATGTGTTTTAAAAGTCACAAAATACAGCAAAATCAGCTGCTCCTTATTCTTTGTTTTTATTTTTGTTTGTTTTATTTAAAAAATAATGTTTAGTCAAAATAGAAAATTTCCTTAGGAAAATATTCCCTTAAATAATTTTCTGGTTAGAAAACCCAAACTTTTGCTGATCTGTTTTCTGTATTTGAGTTTACTGATGCAGTCAGATTTCAGGACCCAGAAAATAAGAGGTTTGGTTCGTACCACAAGGTTCTTCAGTCGTCACTGTGGCAGGTTCTGTAAGAAAAGAAAACAAGATAAAGGTGTAGCTCAGCAGGTTTGGGGTTGGTTTTTTTTCTCAGAGCTTTGGAGCAGGGTGGCTGGTGCTGCCCTAAACATTCAATATACTCAATACAACCCAAAAGCATTCCATGATTCATAATTTTTGTTGCTTGGGCAAATTTCTGTGATTATCAAGAAGAGTATTGACAACGTAATTGAGAGATTTACCCTCGTGCTATATCACTGTGTGGAAATAACTTCTATTTCCCACTTGCTTGTCAAGTAGCAAATGTATTATCTTTCATACTAATAAAATATTAATAAGAATCCTAAAAACACCCTTGAGTTTAATGCAGCTGTAGACTTAATTTGTATGCTTAATTTAAAAGAAATTCAAAACTAATTTCCTCTTCTTAACACATTTTCTGTGCTTGCAATATCATAATTGCAACAACTGCGTGCAAGTTTGTCACCTATTGTGTGAGTGGGGATGATCCCAGTGTTTGCTGGCGTGCTGGCTGGTGAGATGGTGCTGTGCAAGGTTGTTGAATTGTAATCATCTGTAAGGAAATAAACAACAGATCAATATTAAAACTAAAGTTAATTATTTCATACAGCTATGTCATCAGAAATGTCTTATACTACAGCTGTTCTCTGGTTTTTTTCCTTCTGGGATTTTTGTAATTTAGAGAAGAGTGCTGAAAGAAAAAACCTCATTAATATAGCCAATAAAACAGAAAATGAGCGTTTAAAAAGAAAGCAACCTTTTAGGAATATACCATCTCCTAGTGAACTTTGCAATGTACAAGGGCAGGGGGTGTGTCAGTATTTCAGCATAAACCATGACAGTTCCAACACAGAAATGGCATTAATAATTGTGAACTGGGAAAAACTAAAACATTTTGCTACGTTCTTACAGTACTACATTATTACGAACAGTGCTCGTACTCCTTCAGAAACAGTAGTGTTCGTTTGCCAAGTTACACACCTTACTCACTACATCACGTACTGTATCTCCCAGCTTATAAACCACCGACAGGTTTCTACATCCTCTTTTAGGTCCATTTCTACTGCTTTTGCTTTGCAGCAGCCTCGGTGACAGCAGCTGGCACTTTGATAGCACTATGATGACTACAAGGCTTGGCGACCACATATCAGATCCTGGGAATAATTCTGGGACTGTCAAATTGCAGATGCCTTTTCTATTTCATGAACCATAAGCTGGAAAAGTCCAGCCTGAGAATGAGTTACTTAGTTTTCCCCTACAGTTCAGAGGGCAGTGAGTGGCATCTCAAGGAAGGCAGCAAACCTGATGAAGCATTGTCGAAGGCAATGAGAGTGGGAGTGGTGAGGGGAGCGGTGCTGTTGCGTGGTGGGTTGCCAAGTCCCGTGGCAGGAACGGAGCCTGCGTGCGTGGAGAGGTGTGTGCTGCTTGCAGGAGAGACACCTGTGGTGAGAGGTACAGCAGCGTCGTTAATGCTTCGCAGGTTGTGCAGTCAAAGGGGGGCACAAAGCTGCACACAACACAAGAGCGACAAGTTGGGGTGCCCTCGTGCCGAGGCACTGTGGATTTGTAAGCAAAGGCACACCAAATGCTCAAGGTGTCAGGGAGTCCAACAGGTGCCAACTGAACACCCAGTAAGCACAACCCCCTTCGGTGTGGGCTACACCTCTGTCATAGAATCATAGAATCATAAGGTTGGAAGAGACCTCCAAGATCACCGAGTCCAACCGTGCCTGTTTCCCCACTAAACCCTGTCCCTAAGGAACTCATCCACCCGGCTTTTAAACACCTCCAGGGATGGCGACTGCACCCCCTCCCTGGGCAGCTGTGCCAATCCCTGACCCTCCTTCCAGTGCAGAAATTCTTCCCAATGCCCAGTCTAAACCTCCTCTGGCACAACTTGTGACCATTTCCTCTCGTCCCATCGCTGCCACCTGTGAGCAGAGCCCAGCCCCCACCCCGTCACAACCTCCTTTCAGGCAGGTGTAGACAGGGATGAGGTCTCCCCTCAGCTCCCTCTTCTCCAGGCTAAACACCCCCATTCCCTCAGTCTCTCCTTGTAGGACTTGTTCTCCAGCCCCTCCCCAGCCTCATTCCCTTCTCTGGACGCGCTCCAGCCCCTCAATGTCCTTCTTGGAGTGAGGGGCCCAAACTGACCCCAGCACTCGAGGTGCTGCCTCCCCAGCGCTGAGCACAGGGGCACAATCCCCTCCCTGCTCCTGCTGCCCACGCTGGGTCTGACACAGGCTCAAATTGGTGACTCAAAACCAGAGTTGTCTGATATTCTTGCCTCTCAAGACAGCGTATTTCATTTCACTGGGCTGATTGACAGGGCATTACACACTGTGGGATAACTGTGCACAGGAAAAGGAAAGAGGACAAATTACCAGAAAAAAAAAAATCAATGCAATTGTCATGTGAATTACAAGTTTCTTACCGAGTGTAGTTGCTGATGACTCGACATCTTAAAAAGAGAAAGAGAGAAAAGGTGTAAATTAAACTTTTCAAGGAATTAATTTTATGCCAAAAATATAAAAAGAAACATCCCTTCCTTCCAAATATTAGCTGAGCTTTCACCAGGGAATAACACACTTTCAAGTAATATTTAGTGGCAAGTAGCAACAATCAGACCCCCAAAATACCAAGCATATGATACACGGACTGATATTACCCACAGTAAAACCAGTGTTCCTTGAGCCAGGAGTCTGTGCTGTGCAGCCTGAGGGACAGAGGCAGTGTGAGGAAGGCTGCAGTGGATGCCAGTTTAGCTGAAACAGAAGCGCAGCCGTGCCATGGTCCCGAACCCACGATTACCTTCAGTGGTGCCTGGAGGTGAGAGTGATGTGGAGCGTGCAGGTGGAGGTGACATTGGGGAAGGAGAGCTGGTGTCTGTCAGACTTTCGTATCCTGCTGCACAATGGGGAAAAAATACCATCCAGTGAGCAATGCATGGAATTGAGAAGCTCATTGCAAGCAGAAAAGTCACCAGCTGCTCTCTCGATTGTATTTCTCCCTGTAGCTCTGACTAAAGGAACACATTTACATGGCTCTTCAGTTCCTGCACAGGCTGTGCAACACATCTGCTTGGATTTATTGCAAGGGCATGGCTTGTGATTAGGTCTGCGAGACCTCTAATTCCAAATTCCAACCAACTCATCTGGGATGCTTTTGTGGTGAAGAGATTTCATTATCCTTCAGCAAGGTGTGAGGCACACACTGATTTCAGGTGTTTGAAAACACCAGCCGAAGGGGCTGAACTAATGTGCAGCTTGCAAAAAGCCCAAACTGATTGGGGTGATTTTGTTTTGTCTTGCTGACCCAGGAAGGACCTCCTTCCCCCAATTCTCAGATGCTCCTGTGGTGCCCGAGAAGCTCTGCATGAATTGCATCAAAGTGCCACTGTGACAGATCAGCATGAAACTCTCATGTGAGAGCTCAGGGGGAAGCGGTGTTCGTAAGGAAATCAGAAACTCGTAACAGCAGCTTGGCTTCTAATCTCTTTCTTTGAAAAGCTTGTTCAAACCTTCAACTTTGATTTAATTAAAATAAGAAAAGTAATTATGTCCTCACGGTGTAGCTGAGCTCAGACAACATAAATCAGCAGATTGATTTAATAGCGATGGAGTCAGCCAACGTGTGATAGAAGTAGATGCCAGTTCATCTGAAACGAAAGAGCAGCAATGCCATGGCTCTAAATTCACCATTACCTTCCGCAGTGCCTGGAGGTGAGAGTGATGTGGAGCGTGCAGGTGGAGATGACACAGGGGCGGGAGAGCTGGCAGTTGCCAGATTTTTCTCTCCTGCTGCACAGTAGGAAAAAAACATGAACAAGTGAGCAACGCATGAAGGTGAGAAGTTCATCCACAGCAGAAAAAAGGCCAATGGTTTGTAAGGCTTTCTCCAAACCACGTTCCTCAGGACAGATATGACTGGGGGATACTTACATGTTTTCATGTTTAACAATGTATTTTGCAATAGCAAAAGCTTACACCTCCAACGTTTTTCGCATCATCACACAGCAGTGTGTACAAGTACAAGCAGCGGCAACAAGTACAGGGTGACTTTTTGCTGAATGCAGGATCACTTTATTGCTAAGAAGAGACACTAACTTTAATTCTGCTGTCAAGAAAAATCCTACCTTTTTATAATCCTCACTATACAAGGGCTGGAAAGCCAAGCCTCAGCACTTCTGAAAGCTGTTTACTTTTCCTAATATCAATTTCCAAATAGCAGTGCCTTTTCTGGATCATCCTGATAATATTTAGGAATCTCTCCAAATAACTCATGTCCAGGTTTGGAAAATAATAGTATTAGAATACACTTTTTTTCCTCAAAATAAGCATTGGCATTTAAACATAATTTCATGGCATTTTTATGTCCCTCTAAGTATTTAAAAGGTCTCCTGCTCTTCTATAACTCTATTCTATTATATAATTTATTATAGCCATGGAATAGGATGCAGCTGAAAAGAATTCAATAGGTGGCACCAAAACACTAAAAAACTCTCAAACAGAAAAGCATTTCCCCATATAAACTTCTCAAGAGATACTAGGTAAAAGGAAGGAAAACAGAGACAGATCCCAACACACCAAACTGCGCTACTCCAAAAGTAATAATCATATTGCTACAAATAATTTATTTTCCAAAAGTGTTCCAGGGCTAACAAATATGTCTGAGCTAACCTCTGGTTAACAAAGGTAACCTCAAAGTCCAAACCGACGGCTTCTGTTTATATTCTAAAACATTACTCTGGAATCTTGAAGGCTGAAATATAAAAATATCTTTAAAATTAAGTAGGAGGTCCAGATAATTCAGCTGGAAGAATTAAAGTATACAAAAAGTTCCTACTTTTGAAGGAACTTTTCTGAGCCTCCCTTTCTCTTCTCTTCATTTGTCCACCAGCTGGTTCCTGCTGACTTACCCAAAAGATTTACAGCCCATCAGTAACGTTTGAGCAGATCTGGCCTTGGACAAATGCCCTGCAAAGAGACCCAAGCAGCGCATCCCACAGGCAGATGGGAGCTTGGCTAATTGCTTTCGTTCCCTTTCCTCTCTGGCTCCCAGTTAGCAGACAGAGTGCAGCTGCTGCTCGAAAGAGGAGTTTTAGATGGAATGCCAGGCTATCAATGAAATACACCTGAAAAAGATGAGCTGACCACCCTTTCTCCTGAAAGCCCAAACACTTTCAGGCCCTGGGTGTGAAACGGGATTACTGCGTTTTCCTGTGTGCGTGTGTTATTAAACTCCGGCTGATAAGATTGAGATACTTTTGAATCTGCATTGAGAGCCTAAAAACAGTCTCATGTTTATATTGGTAAAACTGATAATAAGGAGCATGTCTTTTAACACCATTCTGCTGCTTAATTTGCGCAGTGGGTAAAATGGACCTGGCTTTGCATTTCCCGCAGGCAGGGCAGGGCAGGGCACTGTGCTTGTGTAGCAGTAGCTCAGTGTCCTCTCTGAGCACAGGACTGTGCAGCATCGTGTGCCTTGGCGCAGACAGCAGAGAGAAAGGTGGATCCCTTTCTGCTAACAGTGCATTTGGTGCTTTATCTAGCATGGTACCCAAGCAGCTGACTCTTCACATCCAGCTGTGCGCCAATATATTTCATAGAATCATAGAATCATAAGGTTGGAAGAGACCTCTGAGATCAAGTCCAACCATGCCTGTCTCCCCACTAAACCCTGTCCCTAAGGAACTCATCCACCCGTCTTTTAAACACCCCCAGGGATGGCGACTGCACCCCCTCCCTGGGCAGCTGTGCCAACCCCTGACCACCCTTTCAGTGAAGAAATTCTTCCCAATGTCCAGTCTAAACCTCCCCTGGTGCAACTTGCGGCCATTCCCTCTCATCCTGTCACTTGTCACTTGTGAGAAGAGACCAGCACCCACCAGACCTGAGGAAGGAACAGGGGAAGGAATCCTTTCTTTCAGCAGAACCATTGGCAGATGTGTTTTTCTGGAAGGAAAAAACCCTTAGTGATTCTGCAGAGCTGCTGCCCTTTCCCAGGATCTCTCACCCTTTGGCGTATCAGACAGACCCCCGTAACCCCCACTGAACAGCCCTTCACACGAAGCAGCCCGTGTAGGTCCAGGGTCTATCTTCCCTCTTTTCGCAGCTGAACAGAGCTGCTTGGGCAGGGTGAGGGCACTCACATCTGCACCGAGAGCAACAGGATGTGGTCTACTTGTTCAGATGGAGGAAAGCTCTTTGAGGGGGTCTTCTAGCAAACAGACATTAGTCAGCTCCACTGCAAGCCAACACTAAATTGCGAAAAAAGAACAGTTCCTGGTGGGAGGTGAAGGGTGAGTAAGGCAAGGTGCCTTGCAAAATGCTGCCAGCCGCCCTTCTTTGATTTATTTTTAACTTCAAGTGGGATAGGATGTAATTCACACCTACTTTAAGGCTCCCTTGTGCTGCCAGAACCAGCTAAAGGGACCTTAAAGTAAAATGAGCATCAGGAGCAGAGATGTTACTGCTGCTTTTTGCTGCAGACATGAAATAAATGGATCTATTGCTACTTTATAAATAAATCTGGGCAGACCTATGAATAGGCTAGCAAACACTTAAACATCTGAGTAATTCTATACCACAGAGGACTCCTCAAATTTTATAGGTAGGATCAGGTGTACTGAAGTGCTTTCATAATCACAGACCGCAGAATTATGTTATTCTTTATCGCTCACTCTAGGGAAGAAGAAAACCCCATACTGTTCCCGACAAACTGCTGCTTTTTAAAAATTGATTAAAAGAATGCTATATAAAGTTCACATTGAAAATACGTGAAACTGAATGCTCTCAGTCAAAAAAACAAATTACTCATTTGAGTTTAACTTGTAGAAACTTCTCAGGTAACTGGGACACTTCAGAAGGTCCTAAAAAAAAAAAAGGCTTTGCTTTTGTTCATTGAAGATGCAGCCACAAAATCACTTCAAAGTAATCCATAATCTAATAGGTAAAAATCTTCACAGCTCTACAGCAACCATAGGAACGTTATACATGTACTGTAGCTGAGAGTTAAAACTAAATAAGTATTAGAATTTCTATTCCTACAGGCAATATTTACATTATTTATTTTCACCAAAAAATAGGGATAAAAAGTTGAAGCCGTAAATTTTTAATTTAACAGAAATTCTAAAATGCTTTCATTGAGAAATGCCGATTGTTTCCTTTTCACAGCAGGATGTGACATTAATTTTGACTCTCCTAAATGGTAATTAAAAGTTTCCATTTTAATTCCTCAAAATATTTCCTTTTATACAAGTTCACTGAGAGCAGCCCCCCACAGTGGCCCCTTGAGACACTGCAATCCTCACCTAAGAGCCTGATCCTCTCGCTCTTTCCTACAACTTTTCATTTTAGGTTGGAGTACATCTGGAGAGCCCAATGCTTTTTCGTTCCCGAGACACCTAGCAGTGCTCAGACCCGAACAGCTTGTGGATGGAATAGTCTTCATGCAAACCACATTTCAGGAACAAGGGCAAGTCTTGTCTATAGCTAAATATGGTAGCATGTAGAATTTTTTTTTAATGAAAATTGATCTCTGAAGTTAATTCTTTTTCTCAGTTCCTAACATCTATGACCCTCTCCTTGCTGTCCGGCTTCCAGGTGAGTTGTCTCTGCCCTTCTCAATTTTAGAGTCCACTGGAAGCAGCATTTTCAGCATTAGAGAAGGTGAAAAATTCAAACTAACCAGCAATCAAGTACAAAAAGTTTTACCAGCATTCATCAGCTAAAAAAAATTAATATCAAGCGTAAGTTCTGCCAATATACAGAGCGTGTCTTAAGGAAGAGATAAGAAGAAAAGCACAAGAAAACGACTAAAGTTATTTTTTTTCTCAACTAACCTGAAACAAAATTAAATACTTCTGACAAATGCATTTCCTGATTCTGATTACACAAAATAAATCTAAGAGTTTAATATGTTCAGACAAAAACCAAAACACAGAGAAAAAAATAGAAATTTCCCTCAAGAAATAATAATTTCATGGAAACATTTCTAACCAACGATATCTAGAATTTCTCAACATCATAAACCTGAAGTAGAACAAAAACTAAAAGCAGCAATTGAAATACTTTTTGCCGTGTACACAGTTTTTGCAAATGTAAAATAAATATCAGGAATATTGTGTATTTGGCAGGCAGAAGGTAGGCATTTCTATCAATTCCACCACGCTTTAAGTGACATCTCTGTCTTCACAGGAGGGCTTTAACTACAGTAACCCACTTGTACAACTACAGCTAATGACGCCTTTGCTGCTCTGTGGTTTCTCTCATGCTGTTTACTTCTGTTTTTCTTCTACAGAACCCTACTCAAAAGGAAGAGGGTGCAGCATACTGTGGTTTAGAGCTTAAGTGCTTCCAAATGGTGAAACTGAGTTACCATAGCACCCACACACTCAAGCAATCAGACCTATCTTAGTGCTAAACCACAACTTCTCTAGTGCCGTCATGAAATTTCCCTATTAAACTCCTTTTCGCCAAATTTGCATTTGTAATTATTTTTAGTTGTGCAGGTTCATTAATACGAGACAGTGGAGTGTGGCAATCTTTGGGATACAGCCCTGGCTTCTTTGCAGGGAGTGCTTATTGTCTGTGAACTCTCTGCAAGAGGGAAGAATATGAAACCCTGATGTAACAGTTACTTCAACTGCGAAACGCTGACTGCTGTCCACAGTCATTAAGAAACAGCTGTGTAAGAGAAGTGGAAGACTGGCCGTGGGACTTGACCACCAATCTTGTGCTACACGCAAAAGAAAAACTGCATTAATTTTTGCTTTGCATTTTGCATCCTTTTTGGTGTTTGTGCATGGATAAAGTCAAGACTCGTGTTGATACCACACTAAACTTGTCTGCTGCCAGGGGCTGGTCCCTAATTTGGTTATGAATTTTCTAGCCCAGCTGCACCTCCTTTAGTCTTCCTTTCCCTCACCAACCAGAAAGAAGCACTTGCTCCCCATCGGTCTGCTACCGATAACCACAGGCCAGTGCTGGAATTGCTGAGTGCTCACTGTTTACAGCAAGCAGAAGGAGGAAAGGACATGCAACTCTTACATTCTCCTCTCAATTCCTACTCCCCTGCTTTTGCAATTGCCACCTCTGTTAGTCCCAGGGAGCTCTTGAGCACAGCTGAAGACTGCTCTTCCCAAGAGTTTTGATCAGAAAAGGATGCTGCAACCAAGAAACGACTCACTATTGGTGTGAGGTGGGGGACAACTTCATCGACTTAGTCTATCTCATTGGAGCATGCGTTATTTATATATATGACTTGCTTCTCTACCTCTGAGTTCCTTCAAGATAAAAGCATTATGTGGTATTGTAGATCTCTTCCTGATTGCACGTTACTTTTTACATAATTTTGCCAGCAACAGAAAATGGGTCCTTTGCTCTGCAGAACAGAATCAACCTGGAAATATTTCTCTAAACTATTTTAACTAAGCTCAAATATCAAACCATAAACAGCCTGGTACTGAATGAATAGCAGCATTTTAGCCACTGATGGTATAAAGACTGTTGAAATTGCAAGTATCTTCCATTTGGTACAGATCTATTAGCATGAAGTCAATGGATCAACACCTCTGGACCTGCTGGGAGCATTATGTCAGTGGAGACTCTATCCAGTGATTTTCAAAATATACAGCCAGTGATTTTTAAAAACAAATTAACATTTCTTTTAAAAATTCACATATGTCTGTGAGCTTTTCCTTTTTGCAACAGTATTTTTCTGTGATCTGTTGCTATGTTAAAGACCCAAACAAAAATATTTAACCGGCCTGGGTGAGCTGAGGGAGGAGTGCAGATGGCAGAGATAAATACTTGATAATAAAGTTCTCTGACCACCTATGTCTCCAACTGACATCACCTGGATTTGCAAATACTTAGCTTTCCTACCAAATAGGAAAGAAGCACAATCAAAACCCAGAAAGAATACACGTAGGTTCTGAAAAGAGATCATAACATTTCCTTTAATCTTTTTCTTTTCCTATAAACTTAGATGTGTGTTGTAGTTTGAGCCACTAAAGAGTTTTAGATGGAAGTCTGACTTTCAAGATAAGGTTGCTTCCTTTTAATTTAAATTTAAAATGCAGAAATATCAGTATACCTCAATCCCAATTATAACTGCTTGGTGCTATGTTCTACAGATGATGTATAAGATACCTTATGCCTGGAAAGATTTCAATCAAACAAAATGGAGAAAAACAAAAGAATATTTCCATTGTTACAAAGGGAACATTAAGATTAGAATAAACAAACAAGCCAGCCACAGAATGGGAGACAGGCATTCACAGATTCTTAGACAAAGTCTATGCTGCAGACAGGATCTCCAAACAGTTTGGTGCAGTGTGAATTCATAAGTGCTTCGTTTTACTATCACAAATGATTGGTCCCTAACCACTCCTTTGGTTTCTATGTATTGCAGAGTATTTTTAATGAAAAAGGACATATAAAGGTGCCACAGCAGTGCCTTGGCTTCACCTTGGCCAAAGGTTGAGGGCAGAGCAAGCAGGGCTGAGTGGTGGCAAACAGCTCCGTACCAGGAAGACCAGAGTGTGATGAACCACAGAGCAGCAAACCACTAGAGAGCAACACCCGGTACCACTGCAAGGGTGTAGTGGGGAGTTGCTAGAGGCTGCTCTGACACTCTGACAGCACCTAGTCACTGACACCTCCAGCAGCAGAGGATGGGGACAGAAACAGCCCACAGCACCACAAATCTTTCCAAGGCTGCCACCGAGAACACCTCTGCTTTGGCGACACAGGCGGCAGTAGCTGCACTGTTCCCACAAAGAAGAGTTCCCAGTAATTAGATATTGCTGCAAAATCACACATTCAGATGGTGCCCTGAATACAAAATTCCTCACACTTGCAGGAGATGCCAAGTGGCCCCACAGGTGATGTGAGGACTGCAGTGGTGTTTGCTGCCCTGTTGCAGAGCCCAAGGCTGGGACTGGAGGGGAGTCAGCTGCTGTCTTTGATGAGAACAGGTCCCATGGTTCTAACGAGCACATTGGAGTCAGAGTGAGGATTTGACTTTATCTGCTCCCAGGAATGACATGACTGTTTAATTGAATCCTCTGATGATTGTGCAGTTCAGCCTTAAAGAAACCCGGCTGCCTCATTCCACAGCAGAGTGAGGGAAGTGCCTTTGCTCTGTACCTCCAGTGCACAGCTCTGGGTTTTACTGCGCTCAGTTACTCTGTCTGCACAGCCCCAGCCCTTGAAAGATCCTTAACTACAGAACAAATCGGAATAAAGATGCGGTTATAGCAAACCCTCCACAAAAATATCATTTTCCAGTGATCTGTCATTTGTATTTCTACAGCTTCTTGCTCCGAGCTTAACAGGACCCTCAGCAGTGCCCGCGCTCCACGAGCCAAAGTGCCTGCCTCACATCTCCAAGCAGCAGTGCTCTAAACTATCCTGCTAGTCTCAGTCATCTCCCATGACCCAGATTTCTTCCAGCGTTAAGAGAAGATCCTAAGCAGCATTGGCTGATAGACATACAGCTTCTGTTTCTTAAAAGGACAGAGAGTACAGAGGGATAAAAAAATTCAGCCAGCTCAGTGGCAAACCGTTCCCATACCAACTCTGCCTGCTGGGCAGCCTCTGCACCCTCATGGGGCTGCCAGCTGCAGCCAGCAAACTCTCTTTGTTTCAAGGGAGAGTGATTTTACTTGGTTACTCTCTTGACTTTTCTTTTTCCTCCAGACATTCAGGTCAGAAATGATCAGAATTTAGTATCTTTCATCAAATACGCTACCGAATAATATTTTTGTTGTTCATAACACATTGTGACAAACAATGTTTACTGATCCACAGCTAAGTCAACTGTATAGTTGCTAGGGTACAATTTAAAGTGTAGTAAAATACACACAGAAAATGTTGATAGGAAACATGAAATAAAGTCAGATTCTACCATCATTATTCATGCAAAAATCATTTGATGGGTAAACCATTAAGTGATGCATATCAATAACTTGTAGAGAAACTGCCTGTTGAAAAGATATAGACTTTCTATATAAAGTAATATGGAATAATTTGGTTTTTATGGAAAAGCAAAAAATACCAGTATTTACATTATCACTATTTCCTGCATTTTATAGATAACCTGAAACCTATGTTGTACTCAGCCAGCATGAGGAAGGTTGGGACTATGACCGAGTCCTACTCGGGGATTCCATATTTCTCTCCCGTGAATGGTCAGATGTCCCCTGCATCTCTGTAACATCTGTAAAGTGGAGATAACGGCACCATTCGACTAAACTGGCTTATTGCAATTAGAAATTCATTAAAACTTATGAAGTTTGCAGACAAGGGATCTGAAAATGCTATAAAAAAAGACAAGCTCACATCCGCCTGATTGCATAAACAGGAACAGCGGCAGGGCTGCGAAGAGAGACACTCCTAGAGCCCCGGCTCCCCAGAATGCCTTGCACGCACATAAAAACCCTCTCACTGTCTCCAAATCTGGATTGCAAAGGCTTCCCCCTTCAGGGAAGCCGAGCTAGTGCCATCGAGAAGGAACCTGTACTTCATATCATGCCAGAAGCAATGATGAACAGCTTTCAGAAGAGACCTCAGCACACAACTCCTGCTGAATTCAATAAAACTTTGAAGGAAAGCAGATTCTCAGTCCCCTTTCCTTCTTTATTTTCTCTTGAAATTCACATCACTGACTATGCTGCCCAGCTCTGGGCAGTTACCTGCATTTTAAATGTGTCCCTTTTTTCTCTTTTTCTAGTTGCTGTTTTCATTATAACAAGTATGAGATGTGAGCCCTAACTTTAACCAACAATCTATCTGATAATCGTCAGTAAAAAGATGGGAAAAGAGTTCATCTGAAAATCCTGTTCTGACCGTACTTTTCTGAAAGACAGCGTATGTGGAACGTTCCAGGAGACGAAAATCAAAACTCAGAAGGGAAGGACTGCACTTTGGTCACAGGGATTGTACTGCCCCATATTCCAGCAAAGAACCTGAGAAATCTAAAGCTCATCTTCCTCTGGATTTGAACAAGGCTAATTTCAGTATCACTTTAAATAATTCATGGCAAAAGGAATGCAAACAGTCTATGCTTCTATCTTTTGTATGTGAAAAGAAATTCTCATTAACATTTCATAAATATTTTCCTTTTTTTCCATTTTAATAATAATTTATTCAAAAATATTAAGTGATCGGTCCGGGAAAGAAAAGTAAAATCAAAGATACTAGATAAAGATGCTAGACAATAATTTATTTAGGAAAATTATGGACTTTTCAAAGTATAGGGACCCAGATTTGGCCTGAGGGCATTTCGTAAGAGAACATCCAATTTCATGCTCCAAATAATTTTACACACTTTATATAGGCACAGCAATGCACAAGGCAGAAAAGTCGCAGACCTGTAAACATTTCTGTTGTCTTGGAATAAGAAAGATGCATATAGTGACATTACACATCTTGCGACTATAGTGAGAACAACTCCCGCTTGGAAGTGGTAGGTGAGAAACCAAATTTGATATCTAAAACAAGTTATCAGTTTGTATCCACATACAGACAGGGCAGTCTGGGAGGACAAATGGAAAAGATGAAGCAGAAAATCACAATATGTGCAAATGTGGATAAGATTTTATTCTTTCAAGGTTTATATTTTAACAGTATTTGGCTGAAATGCTGATTAATTTATGACCACTTGACCTTTTAAAATTAACTACTCTTTCATTTTTAACCAAGGGAGTATATCAGAAATTTTTTAATTGTGTAGCTTAAGACACTCGGAGATGTTACTCAGTACCTCTACAGCATTTCATACATTTGCCACACATATTTGATAATATGAACAAATCTAAAGAGATAAAAAGATCTGGTAGATGTTCAAGAAAGCACTTCTGCACACAAATTCATCATTGATTTCAGTAGGAATTAAGCCTATAATTTGAATTAAGATGATGTTCTGAATCAGGACTGCTGCAGGGTCTGGCATGTAAGCATATAGCAGATCCCTAATACTACCGCAATGAAAAAAACCAAATAGGAATTGAGGATTAAGAGTGCTTAATTCACCATTCAGCTCATGGCTCAGGAAGGCACGTGAGGTTTTCCCTGCCTGTCGCTTGGTGCATGTAGACCAGCTCCAGTCTGGAATAACTGGCTGCTCTGCACCAATGTGTGTGCTGTTAGGAGGACTTGGATAAACTGAATTATGAGCACACAAGCATAGAACAGTCTGGGTTGGAAAGGACCTTTAAAGTCATTCAGTCCAAATCCCGTGCCATGAGCAGGGACATCTTCAACCAGATCAGGTTGCTCAGAGCCTCATCCAGTCTGACCTTGAAAGTTTTCAGGAATGGAGCATCTACCACCTCTCTGGGCAACCTGTTCCAGAGTTTCACCATCTCCATTATAAAAATTTCTTCCTTACATCCAGTATAAATCTACTTTTTTACTTTAAAGCCATCACCCCTTGTCCCATAGCAACAGACCCTGCTAAAAAGCCCCCTTTACATATTGAACACCTGCAGGGAAACTCTGTAAATTTGTCTGGTTTTATAACCACACAATATATTTACTGCAAACTGAAAATATCAAGGCAGTTTCATTCATATTAAAATTATGAAAGATACTCTACAATGGTGCCCAACATTAGTAAGGCAACTGAGAACACTATACTTGAAGACTCAATCAGGCTGCAGCATCTCATTTAGAATTCTCAAGATTAACCTCACATCCAGAAAGCTTGAAAAATCTATTAAAAATTAATATTCTAGTTTCTGGATTCTATTTCCATAACCAAGATCCAAAGAAATTAAGGGCAGACCAACAGCATCCACAGTGATGATAGTGTAAAGCAATCTGAAATAGTGTAGTGAAAGATGAAGCAAGAAACCACCAGCTTTTATGTTCACGGGGCCAAAGAAAGTATTTACAAAGATTATTAAATTCACAAGAAAATAAGGAACACAGTTACCAGGGAATGGAACCCTTTATCCAAGACATAATGTGCTTCTGTTAGGGGATAAGTTGCCAGTCCTCTAGGACCACAGCAGATGGTGTAAAAGGGAGCTGATTTGTCTTTTATACCATTTTTCTGGTGTCAATTTGGTGGATACCTGGGGCAGACAGCTGCCCCAAAGGAGTACGGTTCTCTGGTGAATAGAAACTGAAATTTTACAAAGAAATGGCACTGAGGTCCCTATCATCTCCTACCTGAGCTGACTTCTCCCCTGTACAACTCCCCGTGATGGATGACTGGTAAACTGGCCCTACTGGAGAAGCTGGCTCTGCAGAGGTGAGTGGTTCATGGCTGAGCAGGATCCCACTGCGCTTGGTATCGTAGGGAACATCTCGGATTAGAATAACTATAGTCTATTTCACCAGGGCTTTCTCCCTGTGAAGCAAGGTCTACATTAAAAATGAACATGGGCTTCTTGCCAGGGTAGCTGCTCTCCAGCCAGGAGCGCGGGTGCTTTTACTTGTGCAAAGGTACACAATGCTGAAATAGCTTAATCACCAAGCGTGTTTTGTCTTTCAGTTTTAACTGGCAGTTGCTAATGAAAGTCATTTTTTACCTCTCCAATGTTAATGAGCTTTGGCACCACGCTACAAAATGTGGTTGAAAAATCCTGCTCTTACAGTTAGTTTTGTCACTGCTTATTCAGGGACCTCTCTGTCTTGCTTTTCTGTACCTGTAGTCACGTCCTTTATGGCTACAAGTCACTACAGTTAATCAGCTACACTGCCAAACTCCCATTTTGGTATAAATCAACTTCAGCTTAGATTTGAGTGGCTTAACCATGGGAAGGATCCCATTTCTTGTTAAGTTTCTGCCTTTGGAGCTCAGGGCATAAAGTTTAGAAGTGGATGTTGGTGTTTACCCATTAGTCAGTCTGAAATTTTGCTTACTCTTCATATGCAGGTTTGGCAGAAATATAGAGATATCACATAAAATAAATAAAACCCACTGCAATCCACCACCCTCATATCCACGTGCCTATCTTTTGGAGGGAAGTAATTTTTCTCCATTTCATTCTCCTTATGTTCCTATTGGATTCATACACTGAATTCCCATTCTATATTGCCTTCTGCTGACCCCCTGAATTGGTGGCTATCTCCTTCCAGCCACAGTGAGCTCTGTCCCACATATGCTGAACAATTCCTCTCTAACTCCAAATCCAATGCCTTTTCCCAGCGACTCTCTTGAACCAGTTTGCTTCTTTTTTTACCTAAAATATACACTGGTCACACCTATCTTGATTGTGATACAGCCCTGATACATTAATGGGCTAAGAGAGGGGTCTGGGGGCAGCTGCAGATCTGCAGGGCTCCATTGCTTTCTGCACATGCACAGACAACACTTCTCTCTGCTGGGAAGCCTGAAATTGCAAAAGCTACATGTGACTGGCTACTTCTTGCCTCCTCTCTTCCTCCCCCAGCTGGTCAGAAGTTCCTGATTCTCTAGTGCTTCCGAAGCAGTTTCAGCAGCCTCCCCCTACACTGCAATGGCACCGGGCTCAAGGGGCTGATCTCTTCCTGACTGACCCTGTTTGTTATCTTCCAATCGTGCATCTGCTTGTGTACGCTCCAGGAAACTGGTCCACAACTCCGGTAATGCCTCCACAGCAGAAATATCTCCATCTAAAAGATGTGCCCAGTCTTTGTAGCCTAAACACCGAGCCCTTTTTACACAAGAGTGTCGCTATGAACTTGCATTTTCTTCAGAATTACCATCTGAATTTTGGGATGCCCCACCATTTTATCTCCCTGCCAACTTGACCAGAAATTACTGAGATTCAGAGGTGACAAGATCAAAGAGATTGGTTCAGCCTTCGACAAAGACAGTAATTTTGATCTGGTTGCCCAGTAAACCTGTGGCACCTGACCATGGCACTATGTTTATCTTCCTGGTCTTGACCAGACTTCACTGAATGAATACTGTCTGACTTCAGGTAAAATTGCAAGCTTAATGAAAATTTATGTTTATTTTCAGATGATAACCTACTAATTTCAGAGAAATTTCCAAAATAGACCCAGTCATCCCCGTTCAATAGTTTATTGCTAAAGATAAATAAAAATTTAAGTTCTTACCATTATTCCTGCCAAATACAAGAATAAAGAGAAAATACACACTTCTACCTAGTCTGTAATTTCATCTAATATGCACAGGTACCCCAGAAACAGAACACAGCTGAATTGTTTCAGTAATTTAAAGCTGCATATTTAACATTTTTTAACAAGGATAAGTGACACAGGAACCCACAGCAAATAATGATTATAGATGTACAAGAAGAGTTGCATTAGCTACAAATTACGGGAATGTACTCATGTTTACCTGCCAGATTTGGCAGACAAGTAGCCAGAGCTGGTTTTCACTCCTCTGACACCACCAGGAAGAGGTTGAGTTGCATCGGGAGATGATCTGGCTCACAAGATCAAGGGAGATCAAGCATAACTTTTCAAGCATTTTGGTGTTTTAACAGTGTTTGGAACTAATGGACTTCTTTCAATTTCCTGGTAAGCGACAGCCTGCAAGTACTATGTGGTGTCACAGGTTGTGGGTGCCTTAATTTTATCTCCATTTTGCAGAGCACTGGTCAGTACCCAGCAAATCAGCTCTCAGCTTGCATTCCGAGCAAGTGCCTTCCCATTCCCATGACAAGGCTGACTGTCAACCCACGAATGAGTAAACCTCCTCACTGAGGAAAGGTGAATAGAAGCAAAGTACAAAAATACTAACACTTCTGCCTACATCATTGGGAAACATCGACTTTTGCAACACTAAACTACTAGCAAGTGTAGTTGCCCCAATGACTCATCTTTCATTTTTAGCACGCTTCTTTAGCTACACAGCTCTACACAAGCAGCCTCTACAATGACACAAACCTCATGGCACATCACAGTATGGGACAGTTATTATCTAAGAAATAAGACTGTTTGGAGTTTGCCTTTCATGAGCAATTAAAAAACCCCAAGTAATTCTTTCTGTCTGCTTAATAGAATTATGAAGATTAGTGGAGAGCAAAAAAAACAGTTGATTTCAATAAAGTTGCCCTGACAGATGAACTATAAATGCCATTTGAAAATAAGGGTTCCTACCCTGGATTAAAGGTATATGTATAGAATGAAATACAGAAAGTTCATTCTAACTAATTTTTAGTTTGCTGACACTAGACAGCTGGTACAATGGACCTGAATGTGTCTTTGAAATGCATCTGGCCTTCTAAGCCAAGAGGGTGGCAAGAACTGTGTTTTGCATAACAACCCTTACGCTTCCAGAGAATCCTTTGAATTCCCCCAGATTGGAGAACCTGCATTGTATGATATTTAAACCTTGTCTTTTTTCTGTAGCACGCAGACAACTCCTGTTTGAGTTGAGAAAATCTAAGGGATCTTTTCAGCTTCCTCTATTTTCCTCATAGCAAATCTTCACTTATGAACAAGGCATAGCTGGGCTGGTGCTCACCAATTTGATCATTATGTTAATAAATGCATCAAAAGCAACATTAAACCCAAAACCCAGTAGGATTGTAAACACTGGACATTTAAATAATATTTAATCTAATTATTTTTAGCAAAGAATCATCAAAGAACTGATATTCAGAAAACATTTTGGATGTTATAACAACAGCAGGCGTATGAAAAGGGAGCATACCATGAAGATAACGAGCAGAGAGACCAAGCTAGGATCTTTGTGCAATCAAACTAGTTTCTTCTCCAGCAACTGCATTGTGAAGCTTCTAGATGGAATGTGCGAACAAGAAACGAATATCCAACACTTCAAAAACTCAGCGTCACACACTGTCAGTCATTCCTAGCATTCTTCATTATGAGAGGAAACTCCTGCCTCAGTATGAGGAGTCATAGGGATTTGGTTTTGAGCTGGTTTTGAGCTAAAAGCTTTGAAGCGCTTTTTGTTCTGAAACGTGACACTACAATGCACTTTGTGACAGGCCATTTCCCTAACGATCACATTTCCTGTAGTGAGACTTCTCATCTGCCTCTACGACTGCACCAACACTGCAACCACATGCACCCTGCAGCACCTTCCCTCCAGTGGAAGGCAATTATATGATTGAAACAGGACTCAAAGATACGTGTCACTGCACTAAGACATAGATTAGGAGCCTGCATCACCAGCATGGCTCAACTGTTGATTTAGGGCTTGGAATTCTTTTATAAGGAGAGTAGTTGTAACTGTTATAGAAATCTGCCTAAGACCCATCGTTATAGTCCCGATCACGTTAATTCTCATTTGCATTTGCCTCTTGCAGCACCACAATAATTCCAGATCATAAAATTAAATGCGGCTGTCAAATGTACCAACCCGTGCCAAATCTACTTCCCTGCTCTTGATTTGCTCTTGCTCACGCTCCAGAACATCTGAAAGCTGCCCTTTGATCCTACCAATCTGTCCAACTCTTTTTTTCCACTTGGATTTAATACTCCTGCCTGAAGGATGAAGAAATCTTGTGAAGCTAGCAGTGATCTCCCAGGAAGAAGGATTAATGCCCTCATGTCCTCCACCCCTGGTTTTCGTGTCCACTCTTTGGTAGTGTGACAAGTACTTGATGCAGAAGGTTAACTCAGGATTTCTGCAAAGAGTTGAGGTGGTACACGGGCCTCCCATCCCTGTGCTGACTGACTAACAGAGTTTGTTAAATGACTTCACACGATGGTCAATGTTACACTCTCTTCCTGTTTTGCGTTGTTCAATATGACTTTTTGCTTGACTTTGCTACAAAACACGTGACTTCCTTTATGAAATAACAGTCACAAACAAACAACTCATAAGTTTGAATTAAAAAATGCTCCTTCTTTTGTCTTCATTTCCCCTCCTGTTTTTTGCTGCTTACTCAGAAAAGTTCGAGAATATTTCTTTTTGCCCAGCAACTTTCCAGGTGAAATTAACTCTCTGGATCTGTTTCCATTTAACCTGGGAATAATGACTTTCTTTTGTTAAAGGGTTTTGAGCTCTGTGTAACAGCGAGATATTTATGAAGGTGCATTGAATTCCATTTATGAAGAAACATTTTATATTGGCTCTACAAGGTGACAATTTGCCATGACAAACAGGTGTCCCAAGGCTCTTGTGATTTGCATTTTCTTTAATAAATAATATTTAGCAGCACTTACTAAAATAAATAAATGATCCGATTTCTGAAAATACATACTTTTCCCTCCAATGACACAAATATTTTGCAAAGTAATACTGTAATGAAAAATGGTTTTTTAAGGAAATTACATTACTTTGTCTCATCTAGAAGATAAAAATAACAGTCACTGACATTATCTTTCACTCTAAACTATTTATATGTTATGAAATAATGAAGGTACCTGAATGTAGAAATCTTTTCTAAAACCTTTGGACTTTTGGAAGAGTTGTTGTATTTCTACTTATATACATAAAACCATACACGGTAAAGAACTGCTTTCCCATTAATGGTTTGGGAATCCTGAATGGTGGGTATACGGTTGCTAAGGGATCAAACCAGAGCATTGTATTTTACTTTCACTATAAAGAATCCCACTGATGTTGGGTCAAATTTAAACTACTGAATAACTCTCTGCTTTCTTGAAGTTGCAGATTTAAATAAGTAAAATCTTAGTAACATTTATTTTAAAGACAGGTATTTTTTCTCAGGCAAAAGTCTCACAGTTTGAAAGCTTCTCCAGGTGAGGATTTTCTGAAGGGGCAATATAATCATTTTAGTAGTGCAGATCTAACCATTATTAAGATAGGAATTAGATGCCTTTCTGACTTGAAAAAGAATGTGTTTTTTCTTAACTAGACCTTGCTTCTTGCCCTCTGCATTCATTCTGCACTATATGCTTATTCTGTAGAGAAGAGAGATTCTCAGAGACTTCTCTGAGCAAGAAATCTTCCCTCTACTGTTTAAGAATTGCCTTTAATTTTTGTTACACGTGGAACGATGATAGTATTCTGCCTACACTTCCTGGAAACTCAGCCTAGGCCTGTGTATCTGCTTTTATCAAAATATCCATCAAAGGTCAGGTAATTTTCCATGCTCATCTAGAGAAAAAGATGCTACCTATCTTGATCAATCCGTTCAAGAGTGTTAGTGCTTCTCCCTCAAAATGAATCAGTTATAATCACTTAGAAAATTAAGGACATTATTTCCATGACTATAAATGTGCTCAGAATTACAATTATTAGATTTCACAGCTTCTTCCAAAAAAAAGAACTCACAACTAAGTATTAAAATGGTGGTTAGGTAACAGGATTATCTTCCAGCTCTTGTCAGAGAATTCTTGTATGATGCTACAAAATCTGCTTATACTTGTTTTCCATACAGCAGTCATTAATAATTGGTCTGCATTTAACAGTTTCTTATCTCAATTATTCCATTCTGAAGTGGTGACATTTCAAAACTGCAAATTAACTGAAGTAAGGGTGCTTCAAAGAGTACGGTGCTTGTCTCAGATTGAGCCAAGTCAATGGATTGATTTTCTCTTTGGGTCATTTTGTCATCACAAATATGGGAATCAGTATGTGTGTAGCACCTAGTTTCAGAAAAGGAGCACCATCAGCAAAAAGGCTAAGGAGAAACTAATATTTCTAGTTTAGAATAGTAATTCCATAAATACAGCCTGAACTATACATTGAGCAGCACAGACACAATAATACACAGAACGTATTTTCATTCTCTACACAGAGAACCCTGTAGAAGGAAAATACTACATCCAGTAAAAATCAGGAAGGGACAACTCTCCACAAAGAGACATTAGAGTTAGGATTAGTCTTACACTCAGGCTTTAGGTTAGGTTTAGACTTGTCTCCACTGACCTAGGCCTGTAAAAACTGTCATAAGATATAGAGACAAGGCCTGAAAATTAGGTATTTGGCTTTGCTAACTTCATGTCACTCTGTACACTTGATTTCACTCTGTGATCAATCACTGCAGTACTTTTCAAAGACAATGATAAAGATTTTAAGTGATTGTTTTAAAGGATGTTTAAATGATAAATGTTTAAATGATAGATGTCTAAACGATAAATGTTTAGATGATACCTGTTTCCTGCTATCTGTGGTTGCTCATTTACACAAGGACAAGCTGACATAACAGAGAGACCTCAGATTTTACAGAAAGACTGTATTATTAAACAGTTATTATACAGTGCATAAATTTCATCCAAGACTCTACTCACAGCTGTATCTTATGATCAGCTACTGTAATAGCAGCTACAGCCATTCTAATCCCTAAGTATTTCACAATAAACTCTCTTCACTCAAACTTGCAGCCATCTAGAAGCCAAAATGCCTTATGATCCTGAACTCTAACTCAGCAAATTAATCACAAGCGATTCCACAAAAAAAATCTCCATCTCTGAAGGTCAATAAATATTTCAAAAATGATTCGATACTGCAGTATGGGTCCAGGTCACATTCTAATTAATTGCAGGCAATTCCCAAAGCTTGTGTCTGCAGAGTTCACCATCTGATATTCAGGAAACATGATGTCATAGTCTGCAAGATAAGTTCTCTATTTCTTTCTCCTTGCTTTTTTGTAGAGAAGAGCATTATAGTGTGATTTATTTCTCAGTCTAAATAAAACTTTTAGGTCAATTATAGGTCAATTTTTTTATTATTTATGAGCACTTAAATATGAGAATGCTGAATGTAGCATAAAAATTTTCTGAACTGAACTTGATCCCTTCCTTTCATATAGAGATTCTGTTCCCTTTAGTTCATCTCTTGCAGACAGAGTTATCTGCTACAATAATTGAAAATCAAAGTGGTGAGTTTATAACCTCTCCTATACCGGGAGTGAATGTGTGTATTTGTAACACATCCGCTACGCATTCTGGTATTTGTTTACCATGTTTCACTCACTGACAAGAGAATGCAATATGTTAATGAAAAGATTAAAGAGCTGGAGAAAAAAAGTCATTGCAAGTAAGTACAGTGCCTTTCTGTGTGACATGGTTTTTTATTGTGAGAAGAGCTTTGGAGCACCTTAAGTTTTTACTTGCAGCAGTTTTACCATTAAGAGTTCTCTTCCAGGGCTATGTAAAGAAGTCATAAGAGCCCAGTGTGGAAGGTGCAATACATGGACCTATGTAGGAGAGTTTATTTTGGATCCAGGGAATAGTTCATGCAGTTGTAGGCTGCTTTGAATAAAATGTTGTCTGTCCCTTTCTCAGAAAAGGAAACAAACAGCACAGTGGGTTATGCAAGCTCTTTGGCTGGGCGCACATGCCATTAATACTTTCTTCCTTATCTGTCTTTCCTCTTGCCTCTAGACTATTCCTTTTTTAAGAACTATCCAGAAGTGTCCACGCTGTCCAGAATCAGATCATAAACGATTTGAGAACAATTTTCATCCTACATTTGTACAGCACTTGACCCAACAAAAGTTCTTGAATGCTGTGGCCATTAGCCCTGCTGTACTCACAGGTCAGACCGCCACACACGGACAGGAGCAGCTCCTTCCTGACTGCCCAAGAATTCAGTATTCACAACTTCAGAAAAAGTTTCAGAAAAGATTAACTTGCAGTTGCACACTCCAGTTTTTCACATCCTCACAGTGACCAACACATGGTGATTTTCTGAAAATATGATCATTTTCTTCTACGAAACAGCAGTTCTCAAGCATTTTGGAGCTCACAGTCAAAACTGGGGGTGTGTCCTCCAAACAGCTTTCTCAGGGCAGCTAATGGGAAAGCAGAACTTTGAGTCTGAAGTCCCCCAGTAGATTTAAAAAAAAAAAAAAGTGGACTTTCTTTTCCTGTTCTGATATAAAGCCAAAAAAAAATCAATGAAATATAGTAAAAAAAACCCCACACAAAGAAGAAATAACTTCTGTAAGACACCTGAGAGCCTTTTCAGACATTCCACTGACATCACCACTGAGATGAGACAAAGGTGAGTAGCAATTCAGTTGCAAAGAGAAACAGAGTACCAACTGCAGAGAGAGCAGCCAAAACTGGCATATCTGACACGCTCAGTGTTATTAAAATGCCTTCGCTGCTCAGTGAAGAGTGTTTTTTAGAATGTGTGGTTTGCAAGCAATCCTTCCTTTGCCATTTAAGGCACGCTGCTGCAATGACGACACGCTGGTTGACGTCTGGAGCAGAATCACTGCCACATTGTACACGGCTCTTTCCAACATTAACACAAAAACTTAAACAAGCTACTGCACCAAACACTTGTCTGTTTATTCATGGAGGTGCAAAACTGTATCTTAGCTGCCCCTTGGGCCTAGCATTAATCACAGCAGGAAGACAAATGCAGCTGTTCGTTTTTTGTTAGCTTTTGGAATAATCTGATCCTGAAATGTTGAAATTTTTGTGGGATCTTTTCTCCCGAACTCTTCTATAATTTCTAATGAACTTAATGCATCCCATGTTGATTCAAAAGGCATCCGTGAGATTTCCAGAAACAGCACGCATCTCTAAATACAATTTAACTACCTATTAAAACTCATCTATTTTATCACTTCTAAATCCTCATGGCCAAACTGGCCAATCTTCAGAAAAGTATAAAGTGCTAAATTCAGGAGGTCAAACAGTATTGGATTTTATGAAAGTGTCACCTCTGAGTATTATAAAACCTCTAAGTATTACAAAACCTTGATGCACTAATACCAAGGATAAAAAACTCTTCATAGGTCTCATGTTCGTTTCCTTGAACTGTCTCCCTCTTATTAAGCACTTTTCCACAGTAAACCTTCTGGCCTATAAGTATGTAAATGGATTCTGGGGTAATCCTTCCTAACTTTTTCTAAGAGTGAGAATGAGTGTATTGGGCTCTCAGAAACGTTTATTTCTAAGTCATTTGATTAGCAGACTGGGACAGCAAAATCAGAAATGTTATTAAGTGGTAATAATGCACATTTCTTACTGCTGTTTCACATCTTTCCCTTAAACCTCAACCACATTTCATACTTCAGACTAACACAGCAGACTGCAGATGTGTGCAGGATGTAGAAAAGTCTTTCAGTTCTGTTGAGGCAGCACAGCTGAGCACAGAAGCATCAGTGAAACTGCAGATAATGCCCAGTATTTTTGTGTACTTGTTGGACAGTCCCTGGTATTATAAATGTTAAACACACAGGCACATGGCACAGGCACGCACATTCACAGTCATTATCTGAGGATGAGGGAACTTGTATCTTGCTTACAAGAGACTCGGGGCCACAATCTCCCACTGCCATCAAGAACCAAATAAAAAACATTACACAATTTTAAACATATCTGGTTCATTATCTTTTAAATTCTTCCAAGAAATAGTGATATGAATAATGGAATCCTCTATACACTCTATACAATTCTCATTAAAACCAAGATTTCTCTAAGGTGTACATGTATGTGATTCTGCATTCATTTTAAACATCTGAGGTCTGCCTCAAGAAGTTTAAATAAACTGCTGCAATAGAAACACTGGTCATCTTTCCTTCAAGTATGCAAGTATGAGTTTAAATCATAAGCTGACAGAGTCAGCTTGGCCTGCATTTCTCTGGAACAGTTTGTTTACATTTATAAATACTAACAGACTTCTAAAACACCCATTTTGCTGGACAGGCTCACTACTGTATTTCATAGAATCATAGGATCAGAAGGTTGGAAGAGACCTCCAAGATCATCGAGTACAACCGTGCCTGTTTCCCCACTAAACCCTGTCCCTAAGGAACTCATCCACCCGGCTTTTAAACACCTCCAGGGATGGCGACTCCACCCCCTCCCTGGGCAGCTGTGTCAATCCCTGACCACCCTTTCACTGAAAAAATTTTTCCTAATGTCCACTCTAAACCTCCCCTGGTGCAACTTGTGGTCATTTCCTCTCATCCCATCGCTGTCACTTGTGAAAGAGCCCAGCACCCACCCTGTCACAGCCTCCTTTCAGGCAGTTGCAGACAGGGATGAGGTCTCCCCCCTCAGCCCCCGCTTCTCCAGGCTGAACACCCCCAGGTCCCTCAGTCTCTCCTCGTAGGACTTGTTCTCCAGCCCCTCCCCAGCCTCGTTGCCTTCTCCGGACGCGCTCCAGCCTCTCAAAGTCCTTCTTGGAGTGAGGGGCCCAAAACTGAACCCAGCACTTGAGGTGCTTATTTACTTCTAAGTGTGCAGGACGCTTTGCAATATTAAGACTTTTGCAGATACGGTCCATTTAGAACACCTTCTCATCTCATTCACAGACATGGGAAGTAAAAAGCTGTCCTGTTCATGTGTCTCACAAGGACTCATTGACAAATTTCACCTCACATTGGTTCAAATAGAGACTACATTTGATGTGACCCTGTTCTAGAGAACTGCATATTTGCTGAAATTAAGCACAGTATGGGTGGTTCTTACTCAGCACAAAAGTATCAGCTCCCCATTGGCAACACCTGTGCTTTGGGACTCAGAATAAGGTAGAAATTTATGCACAAGTTGTTTGTTTCATACTTTTCATTTTCTGCACCAGTTTCTTCAGATTAATTTGTGGTAGTTTGCAGGTTGCAAGAGACAAGCATCCCTCAGAATATTTAAGGCATTTTGACTCTACATTTTACAACAAAGTGAGCATTACTACCTTCAACTTAACAGATGATGAAACTGAGATCTGAAGAAATGAAAAGGATTTAACACTTCACACCATGGGTTTCTGACACATCCTAGACTGTACCTGAGTTCTATCTCTTAGATATGATTCTAGAAGCTTAAAAATGCTCTGCCATTTATCTCACCCTTTTTCTGCTTACATATGTCTTAACTCACAAGCATCCAGAAACCGTTCAGGGACCAATACTGTCTTAAATATTCCATTCACAGCTTCTGCAATGTATGTGATTCCCTGGAAAAGCTTTGCTAGCCATATATGTTTGTACCATCTCTGCTGAGTCTCTGTAACATACTACATTTTCTTTGCGTGTAAAATCTTTTGGCTCATGTAGGATGTGTGTGCTTCATTTAATGAACAGTTATCTCCTTATAGATCATATAGAAAGCTTCATTGTATGGCTTCATTTTTCTGTTAGAGAGGTAGTCTGATTATTTCTCTTTTTGTCAGGAAAATAATGTATTTCAAAGGGCAATTAAAAATATTGCTCTGTGGAGTCCACATTTCTGCAACAAAAAAATGTCACTCGCACAACAAAAGATACCTCTCAGCTCTGTGCAGGGTGGTAGGTGCGTGAATGAAGAACAGATTGTAAAAGAAGTCTTTGAAACTAGAGAATAGAAACCTAAGCAAGCAGGCTAGCCGAGGAGGCCCTGACACAGAGGGAATAACTGGAAGAACAGTACTGCAAAGTAGTGGTATAAAAGAAAAGAAAAGAAGCGGATTCTGTTAGCTATACAACACTATGGGTAATATAAGCTGGCACTAAAGTGCTCACAGCTAGTTTCTAAAATCCTGGCACTGAAGGCCCCAAACTGCTTTACTTGAAAGGGAAAGAAGCCTAGAAATAGATAAAATGCTGTAACAGTTACGGAAGCATGAGTGAACAAAAATTATTTGCAAGTGTACAGAAGTTTGGAAATACTTCTGGACGCAGAGTACAACAGTCTGAGAGACAGTAAAGTTGCAGGGAATAAAACAGCTTTCATAACTGTATCTGTAATTTTAATCTTGATATTTACAGAATAGAGTCAGGATTTTGCTGCTTTAAAACTTTTTATCATTTTTTGCAGAAAAGTGCTTCAGGGCCTAAACTGAGCTTTGAACAGAGTCATCCCACCCTCCCCCCATCTCTGCCCTTGAGATATTTTGATTTTCTGTGCTTCATAAGCTTCTTGCCTGAAAGAAGCAACCACTGGATTTCTAGTTCTGTATGATTGAAGATGAGTAAATTCAAACAACAAACGCCTCTGCACGACGCAGAAAACAGAGCTCGGGGACCATCGCTTCCTCCCAGGCAGGGCTGGCAGTCGTGGTCCCAGCAGCCAGCTCAAAGGGCGTGTTGGTCCCAAGCCGGGCACAGACATCCAGTCCAGCCCTAAGCTGTCACATGCCTGGAATGCACATGTTCTTCCTAGGGTTTAGGAGTTCCCTTACAACCACCAAAAGCTGAGCTCATGCTAGCAAGCCTTGCCCAGCACCTCACACCTTCCTGCAGTGTCTCTCTGTCCTCTGCTGCCTTGGGTGCCATCTCTGCAGCCACCTCCACGCTGCGCTCCTCTGTGGTCCTCACCCCTGGGGCTGGCAGTGCGAGAGGAACGGCCACCCAAAGGGAGGGGAATGACAGTGGCACAGGGTAATGCAGAAACACTTGAGCTAACTGTAAACGAGGCAGTTGGATGAGTTTGAAGAGAAGTCAAGCCATGACAGCAGAGTTCATTGTGGGTTAACTTGCTTTGCCCTCCTGGTGGGCCAGATGTATGCTTGTGAATATCGACTGTTAAAAGTAGATCAAAAATGTAAACAGAGGATGGAACATTTTCATGGCCTGCTGTTCTCCTTTCTTTGCTCCCAGCATGGTACAGTATATACCACAATGCAGCTGCACAGGGAAAGAAAGAAGGATAATTTTCATTCACTATATAGAATGCATTGACAATTTCAGTGTGGAGATTGGATGCCTGTTTAATGCATACACATGCTCCCAAGGAGGCAGACAGTTGTGCAGATAGGTCACAGAAGTCAGAAAAACAGAGCTTGATTCCTGATACTAGGACCATTTTGAAAAGCCACTTCCATCCTGTTTCTTGCCACACTTCTGCCTTATCTCATTATACGTGCAATATTTCTGACCTGCTCACTGTTGATTTGTTCTTCAGAACCTAAATATGTAAATATAACTTCAACAAGTTAAAACTCAAACTAAAGGAAGAGGTTCCAACACACCATGCCACCAAGAGCTGGATTATCTTTAGAACTGGTCTCTTCATGGCAGTTTTGCAGTTTTAGGTCTATACTGGTAAAACATTCTCAGTATCTCACTATACTGATGTGAGTGAATATAGAATGACTAGGAAATGTCTTTTCCATACTATGTAAGAAAGACTCATTTGTCCAGAATCAATTTATCTTCCCCTCTCTGCAGCTATAATCAACATACCACAACAACAACCCAGCCATCTGCTCCTTGTGTTTGTACAGGTCTAGGTGAACGAGTAAAGGAAATTACATGTTTGGTCCAAGTTAGTAGCTAATTCTAGTCCTGAATTCATGTAGCTGTGCTAGCGTGCTGCTGAGCTCGGATTAACCTGTGTCCTGCGGGTGGCTTAGGTACAACACCGCAATAAAATTGAACAGCTTCCAATTTAGAACTGGCTTACGTCTGAGCAGGACTACGGGCACCCCTATGCATACACAGCCTCTCTGTCTCAGTTGGTACTGAACAAAGTGTTGGAACTGTGAAAGATGTGAAAATCAGGTAATTTGTTTCAAATTATTAAGAGATCTCTGAGTGCAGGACGCTAACATATGCATTTCAGAAAGCCTTAACTGCACACTAAAAAAAAAGAATGTATAATCATAGAATTGTTAAGGTTAGAAAAGGTCTTTAAGATCATCAGGTCAAACCCTAAACCTACCACTGCCCAGTTCACCACTAAACATTGTCACCAAGGGCAACTTCTACATGTCTTTTAAATAACTTCAGGGATGGTAACTCAACCACTTCCCTGGGCAGCCTGACAACCCTTTCAGTGAAGTAATTTTTCCTACTCTAAACCTCCCCTGGCACAACTTGAGATCATTTCCTTTTGTCCTATCAATAGGGTACAGTCCTAAACAGAACCTGCAGTGTGGCATCCATAGGAGGAAAAACATCCGAGTTGGTGCACCAAAGCCCTCACTTCACTTTCTTCTACTTTAACACCTGTACTCCTGCCAGGATAATTGCCCTTATCTTTTATCCTACACATAAAATGAACCAATATTACTAAGTTCCACTATTGAACAATTAGTTCTGCCAGGCTTTTTTCAAAGGGGCAGACCAATCCGTGGAAAAGCTTTTCACAGAAAGTCAAAGCCCTAGGATGAGCTGTACTGACGCAGACGTCTGCACGAAGGAAACGTAACGCTTCCAGGTGGAAACCTCGGCAGCTGTTGAGCATGGAGACTGCATGGCCCCTGATTTCATGTGCCTGCTGAAGCTTGGTACTTTTAACTTGAAAAATAAAAAAGTCACACCCAAACAAAAAGACTATCAAGCAATTATTTAGTTTCCTGAAATAAAGGAAGTGGCTCAGAAGTGGGTGAAGCTGTCAAATTGCTAATACTTTTCTGGAGGGTGGGGGAGGAACCTGAATTAATGATCTAATGGGGAAAAAAGGTGCTGGTCCTGCAAGAATTTCCTTCTCTTTTTTTCCTAAATGGAAGCAAAAGGGAATTTCTTGGGTTTTGCTTTTTGTTTTGGGTTGGGTTTTGTTTTTTTTGGAGGCGGGCTGTTTCTTTGCATAAACAAGCATTGATGCATTGTATCAGGTATGTCAGCATAACTTTTTTAATGGGGAATCACAGAATCACAGAATGGATGGGGTTGGAAGGGGTCTCTGGAGAGCATCCAGTCCACATTCCCTGCTAAATCAGGTGCACCTAGAGCAAGCTGCACAGGAACGTGTCCAGGCTGGTTTTGAATGTCTCCAGAAAAGGAGATTGCACGGCCTCTCTGGGCAGCCTGTTGGAGGGCTCTGCCATCCTCAAGTCAGCCTACATATTAGAAGGTGTTTATCAATCTTACTTTAGAAATTTTAAGAAGCACACATCTGGCAACAAAGATTTTAGTAAAGCTAGATATTCCATGTAGGTAGAGATAAAAGATTAACCAACAGTGCACGAAACACTGATTATTTAATGGCTGTTTAAGCAGTGCAAATGTTTACAAGGACAGCTCAAACTCCAGGCCTGGTGTTTATTGGTACTGTATGTTGGTGTGTGTGTGGACATCCACAAATACCATTACTCATCTGAAAAGGAAAACCAGCTGGATACACGCCTTTTATTTGTGCAGACTATAGCTATTCCTAACATTTTGTTGTTGTTGTTTTAACGCTATTAAAAGAGGCTTGGTGATTATAGGAAAATAAAGGTGTTTTATAGGATATATGTACTTGTGGTGGAAATCAGAGAACCTTCACATTTCTCCTGCTAGGTCTTTACTAGGTACAATAGCCTTTTGGCCAGTAATGACAGTAACAACAAACAAAGTCCCAAAGCCCACCCAACACTAACAAGCACCCGAAAATTGTTCGTGCCATAAAACCAAAGCCTGCATGACATTTTCCAAATGTTGCTCCTCCATTAAAAATCACCTCCCTAGAACACTGCACACTCACTCACAGCTCCGAGGCAGAGAGCGCCACACAGCAAAGAGAATCAGTCTCTTCCAAACTACATGGTAAAAACAAGCTCTGTGAGGTTTAATAGCTGATACCAGAGTGAAAGGCTGTTAGTTGCTTTTGGTGTGCTGGAGATGAGTTAAAACTTATCATTTCGTTGAGGCTCTTCTGTTTAGTAGAAGTATGTAGAGAGGAACTGGCTCGAGCTAGACTACTGTGTGTGGACAGAGAAAATACTATTCCTTGAAATAAAATACTGTTACTTCTCTTTCTGTCTTCCAGCCCCCTCTTTTAGCTAACACACCGACTGACTGTGGAGGTGGCTGAGAGACCAGACAGTAATGTGCCCTTTCTGGAGAAAAGAGAGCAGTGGGAAGCCTCAGAAAGGCTTATAAAATGGAAAGTAGGACAGCAGATTTAAAAAAAAAAAAGGACAGGAAAAGCAAGATATTTTGTTCTTTTCCTCTACATTACAGCATTGACTTGTTTTCTTTTAATATCCAACAGCTATCCACCAGATTTATCCAGTGCTGCTTCTCTTCAGAGACTTTGAAGGACAAGAGAACCGATGCTTAGGCTTCAAATGCTCTGCTTAGGTGGTTATCAACTAAAGGCAGATCATTTACTTGCTTACATCATTATAAACCTGGAGTTATTATAGTGACATAGTAACAGAAGCATGTATAATTTCAATATATGTGAAAAGTGGTTTCAGAGCTACATGTTATTTCTGCCATTTCAAAATATATGTTTCTGCCACTTTTTAGGGTGAACATTACTTTAGACAAAAGCTTTTGTGTCTGACATCAATTATCCCAAATTACATTAACTAGCTAAACTAATGGGAGGTACATATACATAGAATAGTGCGTGTCTTCTCAAGAAAATATTTTGTTAAATATAGATCCATTTTTGTCTTTTATGAAGAATTACCTCCAAATTAAATGCTTTTCTTATGACTCATGTTATCTGACACATCTAGATTGTTTTGCAAGATCAAGCTCTTGGGCTTTATCTTTCACTTATAAAAGTAAAAAAAAAGTCAAGTAGCAAATTCACCTACGGTGGGGTAACTAGACCAGACAAAAATTTTGAAGGTTTTTTAAGCAGCATTTTTAATAAAATAAATAAATTATACTTTATAATGTTAATTTAAAATAAGAAAATTCCCAACTGTAAAGATTAACTTATAATGTTTACTAATCCCACTGCAGTAAAAACTCAAAATTTGAGGAAATGTAAGCAGAGTCTAAGATCAGGGAGTGGCTGAAATGGATGGAAAGGTTTTTTTCTTGAAGGACTCAAACACAGAAAACAAAGTACTACACTGTGAAATTAAGCCAAACATAAAGACTATATCAAATAGATTCACATAAGAGATCTAAAGGTATTCTTTTTCAAATACAAAAATAAATCTTTGGGGATTTTTAGTGGTTCATATAACCCTCACGTATGACCATGAGGAAGACATTTTAGGCTTGTATATTACGCGTCAATCTTCCTGACCTAGGTTCTGACACCACTGCATACAGCTGTATTCTAGTTTCTGAATGAAGATATTATTCCACTTTGCAAAACATTTCATTTGTGTTGCTTCTACAGAGGACATAAAGGGATCAAAATGAGAGAAAAAATATCAGTTGCTACCTACCTTTGGCAAAAGCATCCTGTCTCAGAAAGGCAACACCAAATGCTAAGAGTTTAAGCCACAAAAACATGGTTATTTCTGGAAATCGGGCGTATCCTTATGAAACAGCATGTGTTTCTCTCTGGAAAGCAAAATAAGTGTTATCTGTCTGCAAAAGAATTTCTCAGCAAAACTTGAACAAAAAGGAGAATAACTAGGCACATACATTGCACTGCCTGCTTATCTGTAAAGGAGTTGCTTCCTCTGTCACCCCAAACTAACCACTTGCAAACTTGCTATGCAGTTCAGTGATGTCAGAGACTATTACTTCTTCAAAAAAAACCTTTCAGTTTCCAGGAAGTCAAAAGGGTTTTTCTTAAGTTGCTGCAGTAATGCTCGGCTTCCTTAATTCAAACAAAATATTTTCTGCTATTTCTTTCTACTGAGGAGACTTAACTTTTCAAAGGACTAGATTTAATAGTTGTTCTTTCTCTTCCTATTCGCTTTTCTATTGCATACATCTATGCAATAGGTGTCTCTTCTATGTTATGGATCCTTCTTGAGCTTTCCGTTGAGAGAAAAAGAAACCCGAACCAACAGTCAATAAAACCCTTGCACTGGCTACAAGGCCCTTCGAAAAAAGATGCATCCTCAAGTGACATGACTGCTGCTTAAATGAAAACCCTTTAAAGATGGGATATATTTCTGAATCTTTTCACAAGGATATAATTCTAGGTATGAAAATAATACATAACAAATGCATAGAGGCAGTCTAATCCTGTTTTCAGTAAAGTTCAGTGCCTCGTTGGATAGCTCAATCACCTCTTTACCGTAACAGTGCCGGGGAACTGTGGTCCCTTTTCTGCAGTTGATGCAAGGCACACCAAAGACTTTTTCCCTCATTGCACGCACTGAGATAGTACTCAACAACTTGATAACCCGTGTCCATTATACAGTAGGTTACAAAAGGAATAAATGTTGGGATTACTTCTCTTATAGTAGGTTTCAAAGATTTTAACAGAACCAGGAGAATCCTGTCACAGGACAGATAAAGGGAAGAGAATACAGTTGTGCTTATTCTTCTTATCGTAAGTCTTTCAGAGACTTCCCAAACATCACACAGGAAAAAGCTGCACAAATTCACATAATAATTCACAGTTGACATGAGTGAATCAAACCCCTCGTAAGATTAAACCCACATCCAACTTTGAGTCAAATATTACAATACAGGCCAGAAACTTAGCTTCCATTAAGCGATATGTCTCTAAACAAACTGGCTATATTATAATAATATAATAATTATAAACATTATATATAATATATAATAATATAATAATATATTATATAATATATAATATATTATATAATAATATAATAATTACATTATAAATGTGTGGCATCACTCTGACACTCTGGAGACTCCAACTTTGATATACAATAATTTCACATAAAGGCTCTCAACAAGAACCAGGGCCTATTTCTACCTGGCCTTCCTCAGCAGTTTTACACAACTGCTGCTCAAATTTTCAAGCCATCCCTGGAAGATAAATTCCTGCTTGGTGGACCTGTTCTGGTTGTGTGAAATTCACATAGTCTATATAGCACTTAAGTGTTGCAACATGTCATATATATTATTTAGCAAAAATAGCACACCCTCTAGCTGTCATATACCATTCGAGTATAATGTTACTACACTCTAACATTTGAGAAACCATAAATCAACTCTTAAAATTACGGACCAAATTTACAAATGAAACTCATGGAGGATTCAGAGACTCAAACTTGAAAGAATCAAAGCAATATGTTCTTGTTCCAGATGAGTTACAAATATTTTTACTAAGCAATCCACAAAATTTTGCATTAAAATGCACTGAAATAATATTAATAAAGCAATCAGATTCATTCTGTACTAATTAAAGTGGTTTATGACATATGTTTGTTATATGACACTAATTATTCCATTTGAAAATATTTCTATGCTGAAGCTACTGTATATTTGCAGACAAATTAATCATCCCAGATCTAGTCTAAACTTTAAAAAAAAATTGGAAAGGCAGACAATAAATGAAACAAACTCACAAGTAATAACAGAAACAAAACAAGTTGCACTTCAGAACTAACTAATAGTTTACAGGAATATATGCGTTCTATATTCAGCTTCAGCACCTAAAACACCACAGCTGGGTTTGACTGACAATCATCAAAAGGTTGGCTCTACTGTGAGAGTGAAATTAAGTCTCAAAGAAACATACTATTAGATTCTGTGTATTTAGATACTCTATCCTTGCAATATATTTCTGAAATAGGTGATGTATGCAGGGAGTAAAATCAAATTACTCTATGGAGAGAGGCAATGAGTATTCCCACTGGTTTTGATTTGCATTGATTCACACATGGCCCAAATGTCCCACATGAGAATAATAACTGTTGAATAAGAAGATGTTGATAAAGATATTAGCCCTCATTCCCAGTTCTCTTTCTCTCCCACCTCTGTAGTCCTTGACGAGGTCTAATAACTGCTCACAGCATTTGATACGAGCCCTTGAACCAAGCGTGCCCCTCTGGTAGGGAAGTATTTCTCTTTTAACCATGTATCCACCGTCCTCGGCAGGGTGAGTTAGATGGAAAGGGGAGTATCAGCGCAGACAGACCTTTCCCTGCCAGCCCTAAGCTGTTTCCCTGGCTGGGGAGAGGAGCAGAGCGACTGTTCCCATTCCCAAGGCAGACTCTCAGCCCTAGGCAGAGTCAATGGCCAACTTGGTTAAGCCAGTTGGGAGGTCTGATTCTCTCCCTGCTAATGACACCGCAGCATCGGAGCAAAATTGTGATCCTCCTGCACAATCTCTCATAACACATCAGGCAAAAACACTTTAGTTGCTCAGAGACTGATCCTAATAGTGCAAAAGCTCTGCCCAGATCCCAAAGAGTCTTAGAGCCTGCTGAGAGAGACCAAGATCTCTAACAGCCTCCACAGTCGCTGCCGACTTCCTTTCTACCGGGAGGCGTTTCTGCAGCTCTGTTTTGTAAGTTGTGCTGCACAAAGGCATCAGATTACAGAGTGCACTGGGCATGTTGTGATCCTCAAACACTACTACACAAAGCATTTCACATTTTTTTCCTTTCTGAAGGCATCATTACTTAGCAGTGGTCCTTCTTGCCTAGGTCTTATCACACTGTGTAGGCAAAAGCAAGGCTGAAGAAGAGAAAATTCATCTGAACATGATTCTGTAGTTAAGCAGATTTCCCTTCCCAGAGTATTTCACCAGCTTTCAAACTAAACCAAATGGACATCCTGGGCTGTGACTGCTATTGCAGGAGCTCACAGGGAACGCACACTTTCTTTGTTTTGCATAATTTTCCTTGCATGGAAGTCAACTCTTATGGCTTAGCTCAGTTACACTGATGTTCACCATGACTGCACATCAGAATTAAACAGTTCCCCAAATCTGAAGGCACACACCTTAGCAAACCCTAATGGACATAGGATAAATTCATCCCAAGGGCAACTATGTTTAAATCAAGGGAGGTATCTCCATAATGCATTTCATCTTGTAAAATTAATTTGACAGCTTTACTGTGAAAACATTGTTTATGCTAAAGAATATATGTTATAATGCTCTTAAATTTATGTTGAGTATTTGCTAAGGAATTTATTTTGCACATACTTTTTCAGCCTTGTTTGCAATTGCCAAGAACTATTTCTTGAAGAAAGAAAACATTTTTACTTAACATGTCATATTGGATCAAATTATTTTAAGGTCAAGAGTAAACAATACAGCTCTTTGTGCAGGCTTACTGCTATGCTGCAATCAACCCTCAGGCAATGGTGGTTTGACATCTTCACTTCATATGTTGCCTGCTTGATCTATGCTGTACCTGCTTAGGACATAGATCATATTTTGGTACCCCTGAGGCACTATTCACAATCTGGCCCAAAACAAGCAGTAAGTCTATGAAAAGTTCTCAGAAGTGCCAGACACTTCTTGCTTACAAATAAAATCATTCCAGGATAAGAGCAGGCACGGTCACTGTGAAATGGATGCTCTTGAATTGCTGTCTTTAACGTGTCCCTCAGAAGTTGCTGCCCTTGGACAGTGGCAGCACACCCATAAGCACTGAGTCACATTTGTGCTGAAGGTCTGCTCCTCCTCCTGGTTTTAGAGCAGTGCTGGATGCTGAGAAGACCTCAGGATTCATCTTTATATAGAGCATTCAAACACTGTGCAATGAACAAATTCATTTCACATTATGAAACATCAAACAAACTATCCCCACAGTGACTTTTTTCATATCCGTCCATCATCCTTTCATCATCCAGTTTGAAAGGAAAAAGGAAAAGCAATGACAACATTTATTTGAATTTATGCTACCCGTGGACTCCTCCTTGTTGAACTCTCATTCAGAAATGCCCTTCAACAATGGCAGATTTTCCTTTCTTTTTTTTTGCTTCCAGTTTCCCCTAGTGCTAACCTCTAGATTCTTATAGACACCTATATGGCTCTGTCTCAGCAGATGAACAACCAATTTTAAAAGCAGGGAGTTGAATGTCAGGCCAGAAGCTGGCTCTGCACAATCACACTGAAAATCAAGAGGAGTACTACAGCTGGAGGAGATAAATAAGCTCCCTCTGTACAGGATTCCCCCGTTACCTTCACCAAATCCACCCTGTCCTTGGCAAAAATGGTTACTTGCTTGCTGACTGTTCCTATTAATGTGTGACTCCTAGTTCACTGTCCCAAATTATACACAATTATGGACACTCGGCAGTAAATGTTGCCTTACCTGCACCACACAAAGTCATAGTTGTGCCATATTTGCAGAAGGCTGGACAGAGCATGAGTCAAAGCAATAGTAACACCAGCCAACACAAAAAAAATCCCACACAGAAAAAAACAATCTTTCCCAAGCTATTTCCATTCTGGTTCCAAAATAGCACTCATGCATGTCACTGTACTCCTCTGGACATTCCCTTGTCTCTTGGACATCTTGTGCTCTGTAGCACACTTGGACATCTCTGTTGCGAAGCTTTTGCTTGAAATAACCGAACAGGGTGGCTTGTTTGGCTTTTTAACGCACAAGTTTAGCTGAAGCGAGCCAGGACCAGTGTCAGGGTAGGCTACTGAACCTGCGCTTTTGGGCTGTCTTTCTACAATTTGATACTTGTGAGGTAACTGCTGGGTAGTCTTTGTTGCGAATGAGTAAACCAGTTCGCTTTCTGTGAGTTCTCTGTCCATTTTTCAGGTTTTCCCAAGTAGGTATCTTCTGAGATATTATGTGTTATGTGCTTCTAGCACTGTGTTTTGCTTCCACACAGACTTCTTCCCACCTAGGATGTCAGATTCACTGTTGTAAACTTTTAGCTGTGCTCTGGGAGTCCTCCCAGTGTTTTGCCCTTGTATGACAGTGCTTATATCCAAGAGTATTTGTGTTCATTTTTCCAGTAAGATACTGTATATCTTTATAATAAAAGCTTTCCTAACATCCAAACTATGATTCTTTCTTTGGATGGAAATGTATTCCCACAGCTGATTGCAGTCATTATGGTACAGAAGCAAAAAATGCCTCCAAGCAAAGTATATACAAGCATAAAGCACAAATATTTACCTAGAAGGCTGGTCTGCTTACAGTGACGCTGTCGGTCATTTTCTGATAGCCCAACTCTTGCCCTTCTCCACATTTTGACATGATTTTTCTCTCTGGGGCTGTCCAAATGGGTTAGATAGATGTCTCCAAAGATAAGCATGTGGCAGGCATTACTTCTTCCTCAGTGGCTTGTCAAGAAACTACTGCTATAAAGCTCAAGGAGTCCAGAAAATTTCTGTAATGTTAACTCATAAAATCCTTCTTAGAATTAGAAACAGTTAGGAAACCAAACTGATCCCACAAACTTACCTTGCTCATCAGGGTCTATGTGACATTTACCTCCCTCAGTTTTCTTGTCTTTAAGCTGTTCGATTTCTACGTTTCACACACACACAGGCACTGTAATATTGGAAATATATACTTTTAAAGTAACAGACAGGTAAACAGTGAGGTGTTGTGCAAGACACAAATTGTGGCAAAAAGCCAAGTAAATACTTAAGTCATTTAAAGACAGTTAAGAGAAAAGACAGCACTGGGAAATTAAACAGTCTGAAATGAAAATATTTGTTTCATTGCTTTTGTTTTGTAGCTTATTCTATTTCACTGTTGGATGTTTTGTAAGAAGCACTCAAAGACATTTAATACAATATCTTTACTGCCTAAAATGCAATGGAATAGCCAAAAATAGCCAAACAATGATGGTGGGGGAGGAAGAGGGAAAACTTGTGCTCTATCATGCTGAAACATTCTCTGCTGTGACATTCCCAAAACACCTGGAATTCTCAGAGTATGTAAACTGAATAACAACAGGAGTAAAACAGTATCAGATTCCTTTAGTTCAAGAAAAATAGCCTTTCACGTGTCTCAAAAAGAAATATCACAATTTCACAACAGTTAATCTTATGATTTGTGCTCATGTGTGCACTGGCAAAAATCTAGTCTCCATAACAAAAAGAAAAAAACTCCAAACCCCTAGAATCACTATTGTTTCTTCAGTTTCTTTTTAAAAGTGATCAAGTGTTGGCAATATAAAAATATGATATAGCAAGAATTTTTCCCACATCAAGCTCAGGGTGACACACTGAGTTAATGTGCTTTTCCCCTCTCGGGATCAGCATAGAAGATTTGCACATCCTCTTTTTGCCCTATAGCAAGTGTTATTTCCTATACTTAGCAAGTTAGGAAATATCACAGAAGATGAAACTCCATGCAACAATATTTGTCAAGAGGCACTGTCTGTTGTTTTCTTCTCCTAAGATCCGCTTTAGAGTTTACGAAATTCTGGGTAAAACAAGGAGGTATTTTTTAAAACTGGCTTTTATGAAAACCAAGAGAAACTTGTTAGCTAAACATCACCAGTTCCTAGACCAAAGTCACTCTATCAAGCCAGTAAACTGGTAAACAAAAGTTAAGGGTTTTTTCTTTGGACAAAGGTGTACTGAGAAAGATATCAACTTCATTTCAGTTTGACATCACAGCTTTATTTTCAGTTTGCTGAGGTTCAGCAGGTTCCCCCACACTGATCGATGGAGACGCATTCTGGAGGGGTGAAGTTTCTGACAGATTTTACCCCTTCATCCAGCACACTGTCATTTTAGGTGGAAAAAGATCAACTACTACGGCAAAATACAGATTCACAAAGATGGTTTTCTAAGAAAAGCAATTAATCTGTTCATTTTCCTTTCCTTCTTCTACTGTAAACAGGAACAGAATTTAAAGACAGATGATGATAGTGAACAAAATAAAACGAGCCTGCCCTCTACCATCTTTGACTCAGAAAATCCTTTGTGCTATTCCTTGCCCTTGGCACAGTCCATTTTCCAAATCTCCCACATTAGCATAACAAATACCAGCATCTAAACTTTCTTACTGCTGTTCACAGAGAGCTTGCCTTCTTAAATCATAAACCTTTAAGATCAGGCTTCCCTCTTGCTCGAAGTAACATCTTGCACACGTTCGGACAGTGAGAGCACCAAACACCAGTTGTGAGGAAACCAAGCCTCAATAAAACCCTCCAGTTCGGGTAGCTTGGGGAAAGGTGGGGAGTTCAGACTTTATTCCCTTTTCCTTGAATGAGGAACACAACCAGGGTGAGAAAAGAGAAGTTCCAAAATGAGGTGGGAAGAGCTTTTCTCTGCTGTTTCCCGAGTGGCCTCTGCTCTGCTCCAAAGGGTAATGGGAAGTAGAACAGCTGGTTTGGTTTTGATATATGTCCTACCTCAGTGTTGGAAAGTTGAGCAGGTTGAAAATGTACATTTTATTTGTACAATCATTCAACCACATCAGCTCTCTGAAATTTATGCATCCTTACTTATTTACCTAAAGAGTTTTATGTTTTCGTTAACATTCAACTTAATTAAGGAAAAAAATATTTTGTTTTGCATGACCTACAACAGTTAAATTTTATAAAATCAGTATCATAAATTACCTATAATCTTCAAAAACCTCTTAAAATTGCTTATTATCAAGTAAAATCTCAAAAGGAAAACCAAAATCTAAAAGTCCTGTCAGATTGTCTGTCCTGAATCCAAGTAAATACCCACTGAAACTACATTACTGCTGATATTGCTTTTTATATTGTTTATCCATAGTTCATTTATTGGAAGCTAGTTTTGCTTAACCGCAACATTAGAAGCCTTTAATGCATTTACTGTCAAGTACACCATGAAAAGATCAGCAGCAGTCTTTTCAAGACTGTCAGATAAGACTATTAGGCCCCAAAAGGCTATAACTGAAGTTGATATAACTGAAAAACAATAAAAACTCCCAACGGCTGCTTTTTGCTTTTGCCTCAGCTTGGACTGCAAAGTGATGCTGCTTGCAGCTTTCCAAGCTGGTTTCACTTTCTGGTTCCTGTATGATAATTACCAAGGCCCAGCAAAGGGGCAGAGTTGCGAAATTCATAACCAAGGGCTTCCACTGAAGCAAAATCGAAGCTATATCAGCAAAGCCACAATTTTGCTCATGTTGTCTCTGGTAGATCTCTTGGAAAACAGACTTTCTGGACACCAGCTCAGACATTTTGATGCAGCCCAGTGCAGGTCCCTGAAGTTAAGAAATACTCTGAGGGCTGAAAACAGCAGTGTTGATATCCAGCCCCTTGATCCCCAACCACAATTTGACATATTGAAATCTTTCATGTCAGTGCATGTCTTCTTACCTTTGGACTGTCTGGATGAAAAGGCTGGCCCTTTGGAGATGAACTTATTATTATCTCAGATTTCATTTTGTACATCAGAGGCACGGAACTGCTTGTCACCACTCTAGCTTTGTATCTAAAGTGCCACGGGAGCCAGCACTTTCCTACTGAAAGAAGAAAAATACAGTGACAGATAAGTACCATCCAAATTCTCACCTAAGGACTCCTTAGAGATTCAGCAAAACTTTTTCAGTCAGTTGCCTCAGGTTGTTCTAAATTGATAAGCTGGTTTCTTAGCTCTTGTCATGATACATCGGGTGATTTGAAGTTTGGACTGAATTAAAGCGCACATGACACTGACTCCCAGGTCCTGCAGGACCAACAAACCCTGCTCTGGGGCAGTGGAAGGGTTGCAGAAGTGTGCAGAAATTTGAAGTTCTGTCCAGTCCACGTGCTGAGAGCACATCTCTCCCTCTGCTTGGCCCCTGGCTGTTCTTTCAGCTTGTTGATGGCTTCTATTAGACACAGCAAGAGTTGAATATGTTGTACAGAACAAAATGCTCCATTAGATAGCCCTCCCCAATACCTCTTCTCAGCAGTGCATGCGATGGGATGTATGTTATGTCTCAATGTGTTTTGGCTTGTATTTTAACCACAAATTTCAAACTACCCATTGTATACAAAATCATTAATATCTCCTTCTTCCCTTACCAAGCTACTAATGCGTGAGGTTGGGGTTTCTGTGGTTAGAAAGCCATAGCTGTTTCTTTATGGCTGTTCCTGCAGGATTCTTTGGAATAATTTGAACATGTTCATCTTTGGAAGATGTCCTAGATTACAAATCTATGTTGTCCTTCTCCTAAGCTGGGGACAAGCGCTGACAGCATCTTTCTTTTTTTACCAGATGTCCCCTAACCATGCTACTCCAGGGAAAGGCATACTTTGATTAATCCAGCTCCGTGTGGCACACGTGTTCTGGACAAAGGATGCAAATGCATGTGGGAAGGAAGTGGGAGGAGAAGAGCAGAGGAGAAAAGTAGATCATGAGGTAGGAAGTGACTCAGAGCACTGCAGACGAAAGCAAGATGCTGGTAAGAATCTCAGCAGAGAAAGCATGAGCACTGGTACAATGTGCTTCACTATATCCAACTCCATCTACATGTCAGATTGTTGTGCTCTACATGCGGCTCTACAGGCATTTGGGAAGTCCCAAGGAGCATTCCAAAGGGGCAGTGATAGACAGGATCTTCAGTTTGTGTGTAGGTTTATACAGAAACATGTACATGAGTATGTACACATGGATGAAGTTGCAATATAGTTGTCATTTTTATCTGGAACACTATTGCATATCAGAATTTTCAAAATTACATCTAACAAAATAGCCATTCGTAGCTACAGAAAGACATTCAGAGGTAAATGCTTTAAAACCTCTTGGTCTAATCCTGCATAATTCGTAAACCAGACCTCTCATCCTTCAATCTATAAAATCTGCTAGAATAGCATTTCACTACAGAACACTTAAATACAATAGTTATTCACTTGACATCGTAAACTGATAATGACAGACATGCTTATAATGAATTATATCCTCTAGTTAGGAGTTGAGATAAAAAATAGCTATATATTATTTTGTTGGTTTCTGTTACAGAGTTTTGCACCTCTCATTTATCTTGTTTATAAAAATATAGCGAATTGGAGCACATGGTAAAGAAGCAGTGAATGAGAAAAATAAGTTTGTCAGTCTAGACCAAAAAAAGAGCAATAAGGAGGTGTTATTGCTGTCTTCCACTATGTGGTGAGTGGTTATGGAGAAGACAGAGTCAAACACTTCCCAGAGCTCCAAAATGAAGAGATGAAGAACAGGCACCCATTGCATCAAGCAAAATTATGACCGCATATTAAGAATAAAAATTTCAGAAGGACAGTTCTTCAGTGGAATGAGCTCCCAGAGCCACTGGGAGCATCCAGAGTCAGAAAAGGCTGTGAGCAACTAACATTGAAGTAAGCTTTGCTCTGAGCAAGGGATGAAGGCAGATGATGTCTTGAGAGCTTTGCTAGCCTAGGTTATTCTCTAAGGAATTAGTTTCTGGAATTTGAGGGGTTTTTGTGGGACTGAGGGATTTTTTGTTCTTTTGAAACAGCTTCAAAAATTGGAAGTTTACTTTACAGTTACTTTCCCTTTCTTAGTTTCCAGGCGTAACTATAAAAACCTCCAATTTCTTTTTTTCTTCAAAGCATTGGTAGGAATAGATTACAAATTACCAGAGGTTCTCTTTCTTATTTAGGGCCAGTGACTGGCCACAGGAAAAATGCATTGAAGCATTAGATGTATTTGTTTGAAATACTCTATATTGAAATTCAAACAGTTCTTCAAGCAGAATTCCTAACAGGAAGGATTTGTGACAGGGAGCCTACAAGATTTACTTTGAAGAAAAGATGTGTGTTTAAGAGACCTACGAACCATCAAAAGAACACCTCCTTCAAAAGGCCCCACCTCACAGCTATAAGGGATTTTTTCAGAAGTTAATGTATTTACATAAAGTGGAAAGACTTGCAAGCTGTACAAGGCAATTACTGGAAACAGTGGTATTGAACAAAATGGTCCTGATTTTCCTTGTTTTTTCAAAGAAATCCATTATTTCTTTCATCTACACTAAAACTATAGGCCAAATTCTGCAGTCCTTACTAAGAAAAAAAAAAAAGTCATTTTACAGACCTCCTGCTGGTATTCTGCACAAAGAAAATGAATACTCCAATGAGGTGAAGGGCAGAAAGAAAAGGAGCTTGAAAATGAAGTCCATATGGAAAGAAAAACTACATTTAAAATGCACCCAATAAACACTAGAGATCTATTACAGTGTATTTGAGCAGCTTTGAAATTTTCATGCTATTTCTGACATTTATGTATCAATCTATATGTGTCTGTACATGCATGGTGTGCTTTTCGGGCACCCTTTTTTTTCCTGAAAATCCAGTCCTCCGTAATTAATGCTATGTTTTTCATTTTCTTGTCTTAAGCTTCAATACGCTCTTTTTGGGTTTCCATAGATAACTATAGGTATTTCCAGTCTGTTTGATACGACGTTTTGGAGACAAAAATATTTCCAGTACCTTTTTTGTTTTCAAAAATATAAGTATATATTTCTGATACCATTATTTTACCAATAATTATACCATGGATGATAATACAAAGACAGCAGAGGAACTTCAAGATATCAAAGAAAAGGCTTTCAAAGCTAATCTCTTAAACCTGGCATATGATTTAAGATAACAGCCTGACACAATAATCAAATTGTAGGGAGGGGAAATATAGGTAACATGATCTTTAAAGTCAGTACCTACCACTGATAGAGACCTAGGCACACTCCACACTGAAACTGTTCGAAATACTTTCCATTTTTGTGGTATTTCACTGCAAAACAAACAACAACAACAAAACACCCTTCTGGAATTAACAGTCTATGAGAAGTAATTTTTTAGTTTATGATTTCGAAAGTGAAGCAAAGGCTTTCATTTATGGTGTTCTGGAGTGACGCTGCCTTCCTCCACCCCCAGTCATTCCATTCTTATCAGGATTTGAAATATTTCTGCTATTAAACATTTTTTTCAACATGAGGATTTTCTCCAGTTGCAGTGACTGCTGCCACTCACTGCCTGCTAAACCTGAGAGCATTGAGCCTGCGTAATCAACGCTCCAGCCGTTTCCCAACACTCAGACTTCCCTTTGCCCAAATTTCGAAGTCTTGTCACTTTAAGGTTTCTGTGCAGAGGCTGTGATTTAGTAACATTACTGAAAACTATAGGCCTGGAAATATTTAACTGAGCTCTTGAAAATTTTAAAGGAGGAAATGCAGGCTCCCAGGCCTCGCTGTTCTCCCACATAGGTGTTAGTGCAAGCAAGAGAACTTGAGCTCTAAGAGGCATTTACAGACTAGATGTAAGCAGCAGTTTTCCCACTCTACAACCCACGAACACGCTTTAGACGTGAAGCTTCACTCACTAAAGTAACGCGTGCACCACCTGTTCCTCACTGCTGCCTGCAGCTGTCAGGCAACCTGAAAGACCTCGTGCAGCACAGGAAAGGACTGGGGCAGCTCTGCATCCTCTCTAGACCAGGACACAGATGGGCTGTCTATAGACTGTGGCACAGGTCCTGTCATTCCATAGCACCCATAGTTCTTGCCCCTCAGGACTGAGGATGCCTCACTGCTGCACCACTAATCTGTTCCTTTAGAGCTAAAGCAAACTGCTTGTGAACAAGGAACTAAAGCATCTTCACTCTCAAATGCTGGTGGGATCCAATACCCTCAAATTATGTTCCTGTAGAGAACTCTGAAGTCTCTACTTGCAAAGTTATTTTTCAGGTCAGTTTTCTAAAGTAAATGCAGATTCTTTGAAAAGGGAATGTGTTAAAATGTTATTAAGAATTGTGAGCCCAATAATAGCACAACATAAATCCAGCCATAAGCAGGAGCACAATTTCATACAGACCTTTGGTTTGTTGGTAACAAGCCTATCAGATACTGTCTAGAGAGGGGGAAAGTTCCCACAACGAAGTGATCCCTTTACATTTTTAATCTGCAAATTTCAAACCAGCAAAAATATAGAGAGAGGAAGTCAAAGTTACTGTAAAGTGCCAGGCTTCTGAACTTCTTACCGCCAGCTCCCCTCCCACCCTTTAATTCACGTATCTATTGACACAACTTTCTGTCCTGTAGAGCCTTGTTATTTCTTCAGTACCATCACTGCTGTAATAAAAAGTGTTCCACGTCCTGCAGAACCACAAAAACAGAAATACAAGAGGGTCAGAAGAAAACACTGATATCAGAGATATTACAATGAGGAGGTAATTTACACTGGGAAATTGAAGGGAAATGACTGTTCTGCCTGCAATTCTTCAAAGCAGTCCCCAGTGTAACGGCACATACTCCTGTTTGTTTCTGCAGTACACACGACCTAGTGTGCACATTATGAAAAATATATCAACCTATTGCTATTAGTGAGTTTGCAGAGCATCCAAAAGTCTTGACACTGCAACACAGTGCAGTTATTGGATGCATGCAGGTGAGTGCTTCCCCCCCTGCACCGTGCTGCAGTTCACAGAGATGGCCCTCTATCACCATTTCTATCCCTTTCCCTCCCAGATGGGATTCATAAAAACACAACTATAGGAGGCAGTGAGTGAGTTGGTAGCCCTGTGCGTGCAAGTGGATGCAGAAGCCTTCCTGAAGGTCACACTGAACAGGAGGCTCTGGACAGCTGAGAGCAAGCCACTGGCACCTACAAAGTGCAGGCACTGCTCTCCAGACTCTCACAGGTTATTTCATCAAGACAGAGTCATTTTTGTTCTGATGGCAAGGAGGAATCAAGTGGCCAGAAAGAGGTACATGAAGAACAATTTCTGTGATTCCTAAAGTGTTCACCCCTACCTAGAAAAGGGGGAAAAGTGAAATGGACAGCTGGGCTAATGTAATATTCTGAATTCTATAATCACCTCTGCTATTAAGAGGAAGATCTCTGGTAGCTTGGAAGGAAAATATCCAGTAGGGCACATTGACAGAATAAAAGCTGTTGCTTGTTAGGTCTTGACTAAGAATTTCAGTGGATTTAATTTCATTTCAAGAGGATTTTGAGAGCCAATACTGTGTAGCCTTTTATCAAGGGTTACCTTACCATAAGCATGAGCCTTCATTTTTTAATATATCTTTTGAGGTTTTTCAAAGCAATGATTTTTTTTCTTTTGAGACACTTTTGAGAGCCTGTGCGATGCTCTATAAGAGGAGGTGTAATCCATGCTGCGTCTGCTGTTACCCATAGTGTAAAAAAAGAGCAATGCAAATATTCACAATATCCTCAGACAGAAATACAGAGAATGGTTTCCTGCATTCAGAGTAGTTTAATCCCAATTCTTTCTCCAGCAGCTGCCTAATTCATCTTCTTAAATCTAAATTAGGCAGCTATTCAGTCTTATAATAATTTGATCAAAAATAATCAAATTATTATTGATAATAATTTGTCTATATTTTCATTTCTGGCAGATTCTGTCTGATGATATATTTACTAGAGTGAATTTTTCATATTAACATTAATCATACATTAACAATGTTCCATTTTATATTAAAAATAGATGTTTATGGGTTTTTTTAAGTCACCTGCCTTGCTCTTGTGATGACTCCAAAACAGCACAGGCTGATGGTCAGATAATCCACTTCAATACACTACATGATACCAGAAATCTCATGGTTCTCCACAGGACCAGAAAATATTCCCTGTAGGTAGACAAGGAACTTCAAAAATGTTCCTTCTGTACAATACTCTGTTCCTCTTTGTTCTCTGCATGTCCTGGGCACAGTTTGACCAATAAAACTTCTGTGCAATAAGCACAGAAATACAGAGCCAACACCTCCACACAGGAGCTATGAGGGAGACACACGTGGAGCCCTTTCATGGTGGCCCCTGCTCCAAGACCCACCATTAAAAGCGCAATTCCCATCAGAAATGCTCTTTTCAGTCTGTTATACTTTCAGGACGAAAATATGCATTCTTTGACCTGTCTCTGCATCACCACTGCTGTTATTTTCCATCCCATGCAAAGGGCAATCTCAAAAAAAACACTGGGCCAAAAGTAAAACTTAGAGCCTCACCTCACCTTTCCTCCGAAAAGGTGAGACGAGGGCCTCAGCTTCAATTCCTTATCAATCCCCTCCCTCAAGCCAGGCCACAACCCCACGTCGTGCTCCCTCAGTCCCTGCTCCCCAGGGCAGCCCAGCGGCCGCCTGGCAGGAGGCACAAGTCACGCCAGGAGAAGGGGGGCCCTGCTTTAACACAAGAATGGTTGTCTCCCATGTTTAACCACGAGCAGGTAACCTACACGGTGGCCTTTGGCTCCAGTGGCCACGGCTTCCTGCGATGGGCAAGGCCTTGCTCCGGCGCAGAGCTGCTGTTCTGCAGGGCCGTGCACATCAGCCAGCTCAAAGCCTCTGGTTGCACCTCCCCTGCTCTCCTTCCAGAGTTTTGCCTTAGATTCTGCGTTACTATATGCATAAAATAGTGCTTTAAAAATGATAGGCCTGGGTTAGAAACATTGACCATCGTGCCGTGGTCCAAAATATTCATCAGAGCTGGCTTGGAGAAAATAATCTGATGAGATTTTTGCAGTGGCACTCCTCCAAAATAGAACAAAATCTATCAGGAAGACCTCAGATACATATTCTTGTTGGATAAAGCAGCAAAACTCCTCACGATAGGAATGTGCCGGCATTTTTTTATGCTGTGGGCATAGCAGCATAAATCAACCGGCTTTTGAAGAGGTCTGACACCACAAGCCAGGGCACATTCAATGTGCTGTAGCTGTGCTCAGTTTAGCTCAGCTCTGAAATTACTTGCAAGTGTTTGAAAGAAAGCAACAATAATGTTGAATTTCAATCTTTTTTCCACATCCTTAGGAACAAGTGTTTTACATAAAACATAGAGAGATCCTTATCAGAAGAATTGCTTTTTGCAAAGCAAAACTCAGACCTCTAGGAGTTAACAATGGATTGGCTAAAAAAAGGTTGAGGGAAAAAAAGTGTGCTTACTGCATGGAGGGGGCTTGAGAGGACAAGTCCTTCCCGCTCTAAGATGAGGAACTGCCTGACATGCAAGACTTGAGGAGCGAAAGAAACAGAGAGCAGAAATACCAGAGATGTGATGTAAAGTGGTGAATAGGCTAAAATTAGTTAATGTTCCGATCTCTCTTTTTTGAAGGGAGGGTAAGTTCTATTTTTTTTATTAAACAAAAAACCTAGAAGGCACTGGGAAGTGAAGAAATAGAGATTTTAAATCTCAGTGCACAAACACGTGCTTAAGTACATATATGTGTACTAGCATAAGTACATGTACTCATTCCTGGTTTAGGAATACTAATTCAAAAGTAGATCATAAAATGAAGAGAAAAACACCCCCACCACCTTCATAATTGTAACAGGAACATTTTACAGGGACTAGCTTAGCTAAGGCAACGTCTACCCTGACCTTAAATACAGATTGCCAGTAGTTGTCATTTTTCCACCCCAGGTTTTCCATCTTACCTTTCCAAATAAACACTTGCTTTATGATTAAAAAAAAAAAAAGCTTTCCTCTTTTTCTTCCTATTGTATTGTTAGTATTTACACTAGAAGAACAAAAATTCACATTATTATTTTACTCACTTTGAGTTTAAGTTGGTGTTGCTCAGCGTTTGAATGAAGCAATTAAGTAGAATGAGTAGAAAATTATGATTTTGCCAAAGGTCAGCAAATTGCTTAAACGACCTTGAGCTGATACAAAGCAGCAGCACATATGCACCGCGTCAGAGGACTTCAGGTTCAGCTCCTCTAGGCTGCAAAGTTGAATTATTTTCTTTGTGGTATCTTTGTTCATCTTAGTAAATCTAATCTAGAGCACTGAAGTTTTCTGATGTTCTACACTTGGTTTTCTTCAAGTGAATGCAGAGCTGTGACATGGATGCAAGTTGTTGGTTAGCCTACATAGTTCAAAATACTTACCCAGCTCCCCACTTCCCCTCCCCGCCTGCCCGCACACACACACTTGGGAGGCTGCAGGCTTCTTCTGGGGAAGGCAGCAAAGCTAAAAATCATTGAGAGGATGTAATACGGGAAGAGGCAAGTTCTTTGTGCAGAAGGGTGGGAAAGAAGATTGAAAATAGCTGCACCAAGGGCAAAAAAATAAAAATAATACAAAAGAGGAAACTTTATTTGAAATGAAACATGGTGTGTTGGGCCTGGCTGGGATGGAGTTAATGGCTTCGTCGCAGCCAGTACATTGTGGGTTTGTGACTAAAATTGTGTTGATAGCGCACCGATATTTTAAGTGCTGCTGAAGGGTGCATGCAGGGTGTCTAAGTTTTCTCTGTTCCCTACTCTGCCTCTCCAGGGAGCACGCTGGGGTGGGCAAGAGGCTAGGAGGGGACCCAGCCAGGACAACAACCTGGCCCACCAAAGGGACACTGCGTGACACCAGTGCCAGGCTCAGCAATAAAACAAGGGACTTGATCTTTCCAGAGTATCCACTGTTTGATTTCCTTTGCATCATTTCACTTCCCCCCATTTCTTCCTTTCACTTTTTAAACTGTTTTTATCTTGACCCACAAGTTTTCTTGCTTTTCCTCTTCTGATTCTCTCCCCTGTGATGCTATGAAGGAGTGAGCAAATCTGCTGGGTGACAACTTGCTTGTTGGCTGGGGTGAACCCACCATATACTAAGAATAGGAAATAATCACAACCATACTTACAGTCAAGTTATAAATTAATCTGGAAGTTCTAAAGTCTATGGTGCTTTTTTGCATTTTTTGAACTTTTTTTTGTTATTTACTTTACCTGAATTATCACATGGGTAGTGAAAAAAGAGAATATATTTGTTTTTCTTAATCTTTCTCCTGGGAGTTGAAGAGCTATTTAGAAAAAAATAATTAAATATTCAGCTCACAGTGGCTTCTCTGAATGCTAAACCAACCGTAGTTGCAAGTATAATTACTTATATCTAGACACAAGCCAAATTTAGGAAAAAATAGGAGTTGTTTTACAGATAGGTATTCAATATAGGGTAGGCAGACTGCTATGCCAGCTGAAGCTGAAGTTGTGTCAACTGACTTGGCCAGCAGTCAAGCTCACTCAGACAGTATGGCAGTAACCGGCCTCTGGCAAGGTTTTCATATTTATTCATCTTTGCTTACCTATTTGTTCCCATATTTTTCAGGCCTCTGGGTGAAATTCAGGCTGCTGAGGTCAACTGCGCTGCTGTCAACAGAGCAAGAACATTACCGTCAGAAAATGCTGCAGTGAGAATCCTAGCTTGCAGACATAATTACAACTGCAGTACAAAGCTCATAACTGTTTTTCTTTTAATAGAAGCACACGTTGTTGTTGAATTCAGGGAGGCCATGATTCTGAGATACGCGATGATTTCCACTGCATACATCTTAATTTATGTACAAAGACCTTTTGACATTAATGCTGGCAGAAGCCCACTACTCTTTCTCAGCGTGACAGCCTCTATTGCATGTGAAGGTGCTCTGTTTCCATTTAAAAAACACTCCCCATTGTCATGTAGGAAGCTATGCAGGTGTGCACTTTGCTTTCCCTTACTCAGGCCTTTCTAGAGCAAGAAAACACAGGGCACACACCGACACACAAAAGCAGTCATGCCAGCTGCCCTGCCTGATGTGCTGCTGGTTTTAATGCTTTATCATCGAGTCCGTGTCGCTGCTTTGAAGCTGTACCCTCAATAAAATGTACTACTTAGTAGTCATAGCAGCTCCTTTGGAAAGAATATTTTTTAATAATCAAAAAGTGATTAAAAAATGTGCGTGCTTTGGGAAATACAGCCTGAGAAGCAATGCATGGGAGACTTTCAATTTAAACATATTTCAGAGGAAACTTTGCCTGCTGTCCTCCTACATACAGAAGAGCCTCTGCACACTTAAACCACAATAAAAGGATGCCACAGCACTGCCTTTACTGGTAGCCAGACTGAGAAAATGTTATATTCATGCTAGGCGAGGCTCAATCTGAGTAACAGCAAGAAGAATTTTTTCCAAATAAAATAATCTGATCTACCTGGGGTGAACTTACCCACTGGCCCTGACCTTCCCTCTGCAGAGAGAAAGCAGGAGCTGCACAGCCTCTGTCTGAACTAGAAATGCCTGATTTGGAGTGTTTCTGCTGGTTCAGCTGTGGATGAGCAAGGGGAGCTCAGCAGTCTCTCACCCTTTGTAAGACTTCATTTCCTTGCTCCATGGCTTTGCTTTGGGGGAGCGAGAATGCCAGAACTGAGCCTGTTTTTCTGTCAGTGGGGATATCCAGAAGGGCTTCAGGAAATTCTGGGTACTGAGATAGCTGGATGAGATGCTGACAAGAAAAGGGAGGAGTCTTAAAAACAAAAAACCAAACAAACAAAAAACCCAAATGCACACTCACACAAACCCCAAACACCCACTTCTCTCTGCCCACTCTCCTTCTGGTAACATTTCTCCTCTCCCCCACCGCCAGCCACCACATCAGCTTCTCTAATTAAATGAGTTTGTAGCTGACATGGAAAGAAAGCCAGTGACTACGACACAGTGAAATTTCTTATTAGCTTGTGCGATGAAGTAGGAGCCAGTTTGCTCAGCTGGTGGCTCAACCTACTTCATTTTAAAGAATTATCCATGAAGTGGGATACACAGAGGTGCCACGTCAATATAGTCTGAGATCATCACCGCCATCATCAGACAAGCTCTGAAATTAGTTCTGAGTTACCGTTAGACTCTACACCAAGTGCTACAAGATGTGCATGAGCACCAGCCAAAACAAATTATCATCTTGTCCCCTGCAGAGGTGTACCAGTACCTGCCTGATGCTGTGCAGAGTGCCGGGATGGCATGCCATTACACTGTATATGAACTAACTGCTAGCAAAATTATAAACTGAGATCTGTTTTTATTCAGAAAAACATCAAAATACGTAAACTGTGACATTCACAGCTTGAATGATCTGCTTAAGAAATATATGACTTTTAAAATAATGAAAGAGCTTTGTAATCTGTTCAAGGGTTGTATTTTCCCTCCCAAAAAATCATCTTATAGAACTATTTTCTGTGAAATTTTAAATAAAATAAGCAGATTGTAAATATCAAAATTCAGATCATTACTGAGGCCCACATACCATAATTACAGCATCGAGAACGGCTCTGAAAAATCAAAGGGTCTGACCCCTGATGCTTTCAGTCCAGTTCAGAAACTCTGAAAGAGTTTAGTTTCCTAGCAGTTTTGTAACATATCTTGTAGCTCTGAAATTTGCTTGACGAGACCCTTTGCCTGGAATATACTTTTGATGTCTGAGAAAAGCCTGACATTTCCACTTCCTATTTAATTTTTAAGTAACTACTGCTTTAAAGTTCTGAGCCCAAGTTTCCTGCCCCAAGTAAACCAAGTCTCTTCATTTTTTACTTTCATTTTCCACTTCTGCTTTTCTTTGCCAGTCAGATAATTTGGAGCTGAGCCCCAACAGCACAACAGGCTTCCTAACCTTACAGTTTCCATATTTGCTGTACAATTCATCATTGCCTTCTCTTATATGCCTGAATAAAACTAACTTCAAGGCTATGCATTAAAATATTCTAAAAATAGCATCATGTCTGCTCTCTTGCAGCTAGAGCAGATCTCTGGTTTCGGTGTTGGAGAGGAGCAGGCATCTAGCACGAGTTCTGGATGAAGGAATAAACTCAGTGACCAACATGGTGTAAGAAATAGGCATTTTCCCAAGAGGGGAAATTCCCTGGGTGAGATTTGACTCTTTGATACCACAAATCAGAAAACAAACCAACTTCCCCTTCAAAGTTGCAGTGCTGCTGTCACTCAGGGAACAGCTGAAGACAGCAACAGAGCAAGAGGCTTCTCCCTCCATTTTCCATCAAGCCTGCAGCTATTTGGGGGGGTAAAACCAAAACAGGTTCACAGTGATAGTACACATTTCCTCATTAGGACCAAGTAACAGCCTTGCAAGTAACACGGCACAGCTGCCCTGGGAAAGCCCCACAAAAGAAGAGCCTTACAGCAAGGGGCATTTTCAGAGAACACAAAATCATTTTTATATACATATTTTATATTATATATGCAGAAATCATATGTATAAATATATATATAAGTAATTGCAGCCAGGAAAACACATTTACATCAGGAGGTGATCTCCAGTCCTGTCAGAAGAACTTGCAATAAATATGCTTTACTCATACTATGAAGTATTTAAAAATAAAATCTATTTTAATTACGCCTCTTGACACATCCCCCTCCTGTGCAATGGCCAAAATCCCTTCGACAGTGGGATTTGTTTTGTTTTTTTCAGAAGGATCCAAAATACGAACATGCTGCTCATTCATGCAGTAGCTCACAAGGCAATTTCTTACTGTAGGGAACTGGATGTGCATCTACAGCCACACTCACGTGCTCTTTTGACTGTTGTGTTAGTAGGACGTGAAAGTAGGACCTAGAGCACTACTCATAGCTTCCCAGAGACTTTACTTTAGTGTTAATCCCACAGTTTCCCACCACAGCACTCATCTCCCTAGCGGCAGATTAAAACACAGAGCACACCTCAGTCACCACGTGCTTTTTGAAGCCTCAGTCCCTGATAAATTCATTTTCATAAGAATTTTTTTTAAAGTGAAAAAACTCTAACAAATAAAACTAAGAAACACCAAACAGAAGTCTACAAACAGTTCACACGTTGAACCAAAATTATTTGCTGGCTGAGTCTGATTCTTCACATTTATAAGAAGTTTTATTAAAAAGAAATTCCAAGAAACAATTGTTTTTCCCTCAGTTCCTCTGACAAGATTAACTATACTCTGCTTCAACAGTAGAAGATTAAAGAAAAAAAAACCCATTAAACTACAAGCCACTTGGAGTGCTCTTCTCTTCTTTTCCCAATGTGTCAATCAGACACTTCAGCTTTTCAGTGACCCTGAGGAGGGGAGAACGTTCCTTTCAACCTCACTGCTGTGTTTTTGTGATTGCACTGGCAGGCCTTTCTGCCCAGCAGCAATCCAGGCAGAGCCAGCTGGTTTGGTGCAATCTGGAGGGCTGTTGTAGTAACAGACAGAACAAAAAGTACAAGGAAGAGCCTGGCGGCTGTATAAAACTCCCTCCCAGCTCCAGTCTCGGCAGAAGCGCACCGGCCCCAGCAATCAGCATGACCAGCCAGTCTCAGGGAATCCAGCAGCTTCTGCAGGCAGAAAAACGTGCCAAGGACAAACTGGAAGAAGCCAAAAAAAGTGAGTAGCTGGGCTAGTTTTACTGTAGTTTTCTACTGAAGCTTTTCAGAATTACAGTGGCTTACAGAAAAACAACATTATTTCATCTGCATGCATCACAGCTGGGCTGCACCTCGTCTTTATTCTCACTTGCAGTAGTGCTGTCCCTTGGCTACACTCAGGCATTTAACCAAACCTGAACTTTCAGAGTTTGCTTAAAATTCAGTGTGCACGTGTGTGCTCGCTTGTGTGTGCGCACACGTGCCCTGTTACATCAAACAAGGTTCTCTTTGTTACATTCATTCTGCCAGCTAGGTGTATTCTTGCTACATCATTTCAGCCTTCCTTAGGTATTTGAAGTGGGAGCCTACACCTTTCTGGCAGCTGTCTCTGGAGGACCAGACTCCAAACTCTCTCTTTGTCTTTATAGGTCTTGTATAGACTTTTCAGTGTTCCTCTTTACTTACGAAATCTAGTAATTTGCCTTCTAATCCTAGCTGGACTTCAGAAAACTATATGGAAACAAAGGGAGACTTCAGCACAATAACAGGAATGAAAGTCACGGTACATTCACAAGAACTGTTACTGCTTACAGGAATGACCTATTACAGTCTTATTACATGGTACAGGTAATCAGCAAGTGATTACAATTTAAAGTAAACATCATCTTTGCTGAATGCCTAAATGCCTAGAGCAAAGCATGTATAAATATGAAATACTATTAAATCCATATGTTTTAATTCTGGTCAAATATAAACCACAAAGTAATAACAGTAAATATAAAAATAAATGTATCTTCTAGAGTAATTTCAATCAAAGAAATAATTCTCCTGGCAGTCTTTTCATTATCTGTTTCCTTCATTTTCTGCATCCACCTCCCAATGCTTCAATGTTTGGGATTGCTGCTCCCAGCCTGAAGCAAAGAATAATTAAGTGATTCAACCCTTGCATTGCCAGACAAGGTGCTCTCAGTGGAAGGATTCTTCCCTTCTCAGTAGGGCAGAGGAAATGCACTGTTCCCTGGAGCAAGAAGCAAGAAAGCACAGAGACTGGAAAAGCACAGCTCCCAGTGGAGGGAGGAGGGTTTGGTCTGAACACAGGCTGCAGAATCAGGCCTCTAGCTGCAATGGCTTGATGTTGATCAGCCTTTACTTTTGGTTTGGTGGGGTTTTTTGCTATTGTTCAGTTTGATTTTGTTTGTAAAATGAGAAGTCAGATTGGCTTTTTCTAAAACAGCCAGTTAAACAGAAATTTCATAAGTTAAGACACTCAAAATTGAAAACATCATTATAACATAGAAGTAGTGACTGAAGATGAGTGTCCTGTGGAATCCAGATATGTTACAAGTGCATTTACTCTACTCAGTAAAAACACCTCGTCATCACCTCAGCCTCTCACAGAGTGCTTGTGATAAGCACAGGGCTTCTTAGAGATAAAGTATCTTCCAGACACCTCTGAGTCATAAACGTGGCTTGAATTACTGCCTACACCTACCAGTGTACTAATGTTTAGACAGGAGTTATTCAGCAGTCACAGAAAAACAGCTATTAAGAATTCTGTTATCAGCAAAAATATTTAAGAGTAAAATATATTTCATAGATAAGAGTTTCTTCTCTACTACTTTTAAAGTCAAACCTTTTTTTCCTTTATAAAAATTATGGCAGAAAAATTAAAATCTCTCACATATAAAACTGGGGGGGAGTGGGTAGAAAAAAAGAAAAAGATAGGAGAGGGGTAAAGAAGGCAGAGCCAGACTCTTTCCAGTGGTATCCACTGAAAGGGCAAGAGAGAATCATATAAAGTTAAACACAAGAAAACAACTACAAATGTGAGGAAGGTCAAACCCAGGTAGAGGCTGCCCAGAGAGGCTGTGGAGTCTGTATTCCGAGACAGTCAAAACCCAGGAGGCTGGAGCAGACTCCAGAGGCCCCTTCCAGCCTCAGCAGCTCTGTGCAATCCTATAAAACCCTCAGCTATTTCAGAGATTTTATTCCCAGCTGTAGCAGATTAAGGGCAAAAATAACTGCTAACATGGCATATTCATCTATAACAAAGATTTTGGTGGATCTTTATGTTAAATGCTGCCAACTACTAGGGTGTGAACAGCAAAGCTCTGTGAATTTTAGAACTTATGGATCACAAAGCATATGATGATGGACTTAATGTTTCTGATTCAGGTTTTTCTAAAGACCATTCCACCCTTTTTGTGCTAAGCCAAGCATTACAGCTAATCTAACAGAATAATTATAACTAGAAAATTTTCAACATTACAGTGGTTTGTAGTGAAGCTGCAAAATAAAAATTTTTAAATGTCCATGTTGTCCTTAATTTCAATATTTTTTATAGCAATGTCACGACAACACCTTAGGTACTTAACTGTACCAGCATAACTTAAAAGCCATGGGACATGGACAAAATGGATTGGGTTTGTGCCAAATCTGGTTATGCCAAGTCAGAATAACAAGCATTTTCTTGCCCAGAGTTATTCTGCAGCTGGATCTTGTAAAGGTTTGCATCATTTGTCTCTGGGCACATAAACTAAGATATAAGGAAATTAATTAAATGCAACCAATATAACTAGTGTGATAAGTTAACCTGTGCACACACAGTTCAGAGAAACAAGGACAGAACATTGTGCTTCAGTCCAGGAAACACCGGCACAGATCCACCTGGTACCAGTTTGGATCAGCAGCTTCTGCGCAAGGTCTGGCACTCTGTGGATCCAGGCTGAAGCGAGAGCCAAGAGCCAATCCAGGCAGGGCTAATGCAGCTGTACACCTGCGGAACTGTACATGTGACCTCCTTTGTGCAACGACTGTTTGTGGTGACAACTCCGCTAGCCCAACCACTCTATTTATATTGCAATGCGAGAAGAATGAAAGGCAGGTTGTTCACGGGACACAACCAGGAAAAGTCATTTTCAAGGAAATGTAATTGGTAAAACTACCCTTACGCAAACCCTTCAGTGTTTACAGTTGATACACACATAACCAGATCAAAATGTAGCATGAACACACGTAATATTGCATATAAACAGATAATAGGTCTAGTTTTTGCTGACATATGTGCAGCTGTTTGTAGTGCAAAATCCACTTTGGATAACTCAAAAATTAGCAAATAAAATCATGTTTACAGACATGCAAAGCAAAAATAAAAATACAGCTAAAGGTTCTCTGCACATGCTTTTTCATACTTCTTGCTCAATACCCTTTATCCCTGCTTGCAGTATCTTTACTGTATCATTGGCTGATGTCGGTCATTTCTGACAAAGTAGTAATAGTTGGTAAACACACACATTCAAGGCTGAAACTACTAAACTGATTAAACACAAACCAAAATAGTCTGCAGTTCTTTGGCCTTTTATACACAACACTGCTTTACCTATCATTTTTGCTTTAAGCATAATTTGTATCCCAGAAATAACTGAGCATTTTCAGACCCAAGACATCAATTCCTGATAATTCTTTTGGGTAAAACAAGGGAAACCAATGTGTCATGAACACTGCAGTTAGCAAAACTTGTTTTCCTACAGAATTTATGGGCTTGAATTTCTAGTGCCTAGTAGAATTAAAACTCAGATGAAAGATTTCAGGAAATCAGATTAGAACAGTGTTAATTAAAATAAGATATTGTAAGATATTGTAAAAGGAATTATATCCATGGCACTGTCTTGGATACCATTCAGGACAGATTTTATCTACTGAAAAAGCTATACATACTGATCAGCTACTTCTATTGTACTTTAATCAAACTGAAAAACAGTCTTCCCAAAATGAGCTTTCCTAAATCCAATTTTGCATACAATTTAACATTCTTAAAGATAACCAAAATGGTCCTATTTAAAGAAAATAAGATTAATCTTTGGTGACTTCTTTATATGTCATTATTTTTATGCAAAAAAATAATCTAGAAACCTAGATGATATGTTTGTAAACAGAAAGCCAGTCTTCGCATGGTAGTTTTTGGAAAGTAAGATAACAGCTTTTAAATAAATGAGAATGCAATATTTTTGCATTCTACTGTCTTTTTCTTGCAAGAGCTGAAAAACCTCATCAACTCAAAAAACCTCACCAAAAATAGTTATTTCATTAACATCACAGAAATACCCCATAGCCTTTCTCCACATTAATAATGCCTTGTTAGGTAAGAAAATCTGATGCAAGGCTGACTTGTCACAGAAAGGTGGTTAAGATTTGGCAAATTTAATATCATGCCTGGAAATTTATAGGCTTTCAACTACCATAATCATGGCCAACAGTGGACAAGAAATCCAGGCATAGTACAGCAGCTGGACTTCAAGGATGGGAAGGAGACACAAAGGGGTAGCAGCAAACCTGGCCCCCACAGCATGCCCTTTGGGGGCAAAGTCTCATTAAACTTGGAGCTTTCTGTACCTCACTTTTCTGATCCTAGAGGAAATTTTGTAGGGTTAGGTTGGTTTGCCCATCTTCTCCTATTTCTTCCCCTCCATTTGCGTGAACTTTGCTGAAATTCAACACTGTTGCCACCCTTCAGTGTGTAAGGTTTGATTTCACCTCGTCTGTGCTCTGCAGAGAATCCCATCCAGAAGATCAGTAAGACTTTGAAAAGGCAATCCTGTATTGCACAACTAAGGTAGCAGACAAGTGGTTAATAACAGACTGATTAATTAATTTTGGTTTGTCTCTAGCGAAACAGCAGGTTAAGCTTGAGTTTCTGCTTAACTTAATCAGGTGCAGCATATGCACTATCGCATATGTTGGCAGTTGCCGATTCTGTCCACAACGCTGTTGAACTAGCAGTAATTTACTCACAGCTTTTCCACTTAATTAAATAGGAAGCAGCAGGTTCCTGCTGTGCCAATCCTAAAGGCATAATGGAAAAATGAAATGGCAGCCACCCTACAGTGACACCCTACGTATTGTGCTTACTCCAGAGCTGACATGTATCTATATATATACTTCTTGGTTCAGTAGATACATTGTCAGAGGTAAATGTATTGTTGTTTTATAGTTAATCTTTTTCCATTTTGTGCTTTTTAAATTTATTTCTTTATCTATCTGGTGGTCAAATATGCAACATATTTACTACAGATGGCTCCCCAGATGGAATTTGAAATTAAAATCCTACTGATTTTGAAATAATTTGCCATAGAGATCCAGCTTCTCAGCTGGTGAAATTGGCAGAGTTTCATGGTAGTTACTCCCACCCAACTTCCAGCTCCAGAGAATCACCCACCAGCTCTGCTCACAGAGGAAAACCCTGTAAAAGCCTGGTCAGCTCCAAATTCAGAGAGGATATTAAGAGAACCTTCAAAATACAAACCTAAACCTGATTGCAGCTCCTAAACCTGGATCTGATGTCAGGCTCTTACACAAGTCTGTCAGTTCACACCTACCAGTCCCCAAGACTTCATACAGTGTGTGGCAGCAGCTGAGGGGATCGGCCCTTATCAAACAAATACAAACTCTGGGAAAGTACATGGAAGGTTTGAAACCGCCTTTCTGCCTCTTCATACACAAGCCTGGTGCCTCAGTGGCAGAAGGACCCCCAGAAACACAATTAACTAACACAAGTGAGCACTGCACTGATCAACTGAAAGTCAGTAAAGCTATTTAGTTCCTCAACAAGTTGCTCCTTCCTGTAAAAAGCCTTTATACAATCACACATGCCAGGTGCACAATATGCACATCCATCAAATCAAACAGTCCAGTAATCAAGACTTTTAAAGGAAAATCACATTTCAGGCATCTCACTGCATCTATTCACCAATCTGCAGATAATAACTTCAGAAGAAGCTGTGAACTCTGCAAATAATTACCGCTGAATTGGGCATTTTACCCAGGCTTTTGTTGAATCTCAGACGTCCCAAAACCAACAGTCTTGCCCCCAAGATTCAGCTTCCTCATTATGCAGTGGTGAGTGAAAGCAAATTGCTATATGCCACACCTGGGAGGGTTTCAGAAGTCCAGTGCAGGTGTAACCAATCCAATGTAGCAGCCTTGAGAAAATAAAATAGAAATACTAACACTCACTTTTCTAACCTAGTTGGAGAATGCTCCTTCGGATTTCACAAAAGGTACTGTTTTCAACTGTCATGCTTGAATTGAAACATGTAAAAAAATTTTTTAAAAACTCAAACTTACAAAAGTATTCATATTAATCGGTGATGTAGGTGTTTACAATAAATAAATAAAGGGATGTTTCACACATCAGCTCAAGATGCCTTCCAGTTGCCTTGCCTCCACACTCTCATTCTTGTGATATCCTAGTTTAAGCAAAAAAGTTTTTTCAGCCACCAAAGACATTTCTCCCATTAAAAACAGGGAGGCAGCTTGTCCCCTCCCACTTCTAAATTTCTAGCTGCACAGCAGAAAGAGAACCCAAAAATCAGCAGCAGCCCCAGTATGTCAAACATAATGTATCAACTTTTGATGCAGGAGGTTTATAAACCCATCAGTTAGAAAGCTATTGTTTTTCTCACAAAATAGTATAGCAGAGTCCTGTGGAGATCCACAGAACTTTACCAACTTTATACAGAACAGGCCAACAGAGATGCATCACCGTGGAGTGATTATTCCATGTTCCACACTTGCTTCACGTAAAAACATAAGCATTACATTCCCACCCATCCTTTAATTCTTATCTGTTACCATCCTGCTAGACCCAGGAACTACCTTCTGCCCAGTTCTGTAATGACTTACGTGGGTGTGTTTGACAAACCCATCCGATTGTACCTAAAAAAAGTATTCATAATGAACAAAAAGTAAAAATTCTACTAAGGAGGAAAGCTCTATTTTCTACCTTAGCCTAAAACGAAACCTTACAGATCATCTTCCTGTTTTAAAAGAGAAGGGAAAAAAAAAACTTTCTACTCACTTTTGCATTTTCTGTACAGTGGTAGAGAATACCATTTACCTCTTTTTTTTTCTCTTAATCACTCAATTTTGCATTTAACAAACTTTAAGGGAAAAGGGTGGAGAAGAGGACAAAGCCTGAAGGTCACAACTCAGTTTGGTAGTGGTTAAGATGTATCTTACAGTACTTTGGAAATCCGCCAGCTCTAAGCGCAATCCAGTTGGTGTGGGATGAAGGGAGACTGGCAACCAATCAATACAGCAAATTTTACAGAATAATGTCTTTTCCCATCAGTGACAACTAAAATCTGTTATCTGGCTGCTACTATTGCAGATGAAGGAAAGATAGATATTTATTTAAACAGCAAGCTGTGATTAAAAAAAAAAAAAAAGGCATTCCAAACTAAGACAATTTGTGTGATGAGAAAATGTGTAGTTGCAAAAAGACTTCTGTTGTCAGCAAACTAACAAGCTTTTCATTTGATGTGTGCTTTCACACAGGGAGTTGCTCTCAGAAGATCGGTACCTGCGTGACTGGCTTTCAATTAAAGAGTACCCTACTAAATCACTTTGGTTCTTCTGACCATTCTTATGCCAAAAAAGCTGCTGTTGTCTCTGCCTGAAGCTTTGTCCATTTTACTATGCCTTATAAAATACCTCTGATTTAGAGAGAGTCATCTTTTGGGATACAGTGACAAGTGTGAAGTAAATCTCTTTTTCTTCCCCCCATTAGGAAAGGGAAAGAGGCTGAAGCAGGCCAAAGAAGAAGCCATAGCCGAGGTAGACCACTATCGGTTACAGAGGGAGAAGGAATTTAGGAACAAGCAAACAAATGTAAGTAAAAAAAACACCTGCATATGTTCATTTGTAGTGTCAATGTGTGCTCAATGGTAAAACAAATTGCTTCAAATAGTGTTATATGAAGACTTCTGCAAACCAACGTGATCATACTGATTAAACACAGAAATGTCACCTATGATGCTATACTTCATTTTGACTTCTTCGCAGGCTTTAAATACACTTGTAGAAGGTATTGCGGACCTTCAGCACTAAAATTGTCCAGGTTCTGTATTTGGTTCACGCCTGTCCTTTTAAGACTTATCTTCCTTCTGGAAAAATATCTCTAGGTCCTCTTTCTTTAGCTCCAGACAGACCGCATTCATGTCTTGAAACTAGAGGTTTCAGTGAAAGCAAAGATTTAAAATCTTCCTTTCTATTTCTGTTCCACTTTAGCTAATTTTTTTGACCTCATACGTGATTGCATCTTTGGTGAACTGAAATCAACAAAACTTTGGAGTTTTCCACTATTTTTTCGTAGTAAAAGTGGTCTGGCTGGTATTTTTATATCTGAATGACAGCACATTTTAGGCATTTATGATGTCCTGCAGTTTTCTCAGGTATTCTCATGAAGGTTCACAAACTATTCTCTCTTTACTTGGTGACCTTCCTCTTACATTTTTTGTTCTTGTCTTTTTCCCCTTCTTGTTTTGTGCAAAGGCAAGGAAACTACATGTGCAAAAACAGCCTCAAAAAAAGCCAAAGACGTCAAATAAAAACTGCTTTACAAACCTGTCATTTCAGTCACACTTCACATGAAACATTTTCCAGTGGAGATCACAAAGTCTCTAGCACGCACTGCCAGCCCCCAGACACACTGTTGCACAGCCAGGCCACGTGAAATTGTCTCATATGTACAATTTCAGATATTTACTGACAATAAAATAAAGTAAAAACACCTCTAAAATTTGTTCACTTTCCCAGTCAAGCCAGGCTTCTTGTTTCAGGTCTGGAACAGCGGAAGAGAAAAGTTCTTCTTTGGTGTGAACTCAATTGTTTCATCACAAACAAAATTAAAGCTGTAGAGAAAGGCCACTCTTTGCCAACTGAACGTTTTACACAAGCAGGACAGAGCACGTATTGCTCCTCAAACGACAGCATGTTGTACAAGATCATTGCAGTCATCCTTCACATTCCCTGACCCCATTATGTCGAACATTTATCTACCCAGACAAAAGTCATCATTATTAACCTGTGCCTGAAAGGCACTCAACAGTTCCAGCTAAGCCAGTGCAGAGCGAAATCTGATACCCAGTTCGGTTTACTGGCTCAGGTATTCAAACACAATTATTGTTAATTATTTGTTACAGTTTCATTTAATGCTCTTCATCCTCTTAATTTGTGTTTCTGTATCCAAACTGGGGTAAATTTTCTCATACTATGAGATTTTCCACATTATTCCAGAACAACAGTAGCAAAATAAAATAATGATTAATTTGAGGTTAGAGGGATAATAAACAAGATCTTTTTTCAAAATATACAGAAATTAAGCCTAGATTTCAAACCAATTTTGCTAGTACCCATGGTGTTTGTACTCAGGATCTGAGATCACCAAACTCTGGAGACATGCAGCCTAGTTCTGAATTTTGTGGCTTCTAAGGCAGTTTAACATTTTAATGACTTTGGGATAATACTAGAATAAAACCAGTATGGGCACAATAAGGGACAGACCTCCAAGGTCACCAGAAATCATAGACTAAGCAAAGCATTGTCTGCATTCTGACAAGAAAAAAGGTCTTCAAATTCGGAAGCAGTAAAAAGGGAAAAAATACACATAGAAGAGTGAGAGACCACTATCTCCAATTACAGTATTAGCATGAACTGACAGAGCAGGCTCCCAGTCTAAAGAGGCTCTTGGAATTGAACTTTTCTTGAGGTTTTTCAAAAGTATTTAGTAGCTGGATAACACGCAGCCACCTGGGATCTCTAGAAATCTGTTTTCCCCAGCAGAAAAAATCAGCTTCATAAATCTGATCTAAGCTGTACAATCTTTCCCATGAGTCCTTTGCAACTTGTCTACAAGCTAAAATAAAATGCCAGCTAAAAATAGTTACTATAGAAAACTATAAATCTTTTCCTATTATTTACAATTATGTCTACATTCTGTATTTCTCCCAAATTGGAAAGTGTTTTAATCTGGATTATGGACAAAATTCTTACTATGTTGCCAGGTACTGATAAATAGAACTGCAAAGGTGATTTGTTCAAAAGATCTTAACTTAGCTGCTTTTCCTTCTTTTAAGGACTAAGTTGGGCTGAAATCACATGAAAAATAAAAGTAATGACTACTGCCTTGTTTCTGGTCATCCTCTAGGTATCCCATTAAGATCACAGGTTAGCTTCAGCTGCCTGTCCACCCCAGAGAACCATGGCAGGAACAAGAAGAACGTTACTTATTCCTTTCTGACTCTGTCAATGTGCAGAAATGTCTTCTGCTGTCCCCTGTGGAACTCTCTAGCTGGAAACCACTTTCTCTGCTAGTATCTGAAGGAGTTTTCCATAAGGGAAGAATTCAAGGGATGTTGGGGCAGTGGGGGAGGAGGGAGCAAAGTCACAGATTTGGAACGTGTGCATCTGTTTATAACATGACCTTGCTAAAAAGTTCATCAAGCCTAGAGTCAATTAAATTCTAAGCGAATGTCCTGATATTAACTGTGCCAGAAGCTGTCTGGTATTTCGCCAGATAAGAAAATGTAACATTAAAAGACCTTGTCTGAGGCCTGTTGAGGGTTATACATCACTAACTGCTGAAGACATTTCAAGTACTCTGAAATGGTAATTATGCATTGTCAGGAAGGCTTCCCCATGTTTTGCTCCTTAGCCACGCTCACAGTCATTCTCGGTGAGGCCAAACAAAGCACACTGGTGATAGAACTTAGTTGACTAGTCATTAAAATAGAAAACAAATTAAAATGAGCCATATAAAAGACAAAACATATACAATGTTGTTCCCACAGTGAGCTAGGAAACTTTTGTTACATGGGGAGATTCCCATTGCTAATGAGCATATGAAAGAGTTCCCTTTAATCCTGTTTTATATGTAGAGTTCAACCTCGATCATACTCTTACTCTTAGGAAGCACTGTGACATATTTGCTTTATATTTATGCTAGACGATGAAGAAAAGTACAGTAGTCACATATTACCCTTGATTTTGCTCAGAGGACTTCTGCTTTTCAGGTAATGGGCTCCCAAGGTAACCTTTCTGCTAAAATAGAAGAGCAAACAACAGAAACTGTGCGAAACCTCACTAGCAGCTACCACAAGAACATGGAGAACATGATGAAAAAGCTTTTGAGCACAATATGTGACATCAAACCCGAAGTTCATCCAAACTTCAGACACGCAGTTTAAGATCCATTGACATGCTGGGAAAGGATGTTTGTAAAAAAAGTAGCCTTCTTTCTTGATAAACATAAATATTTCCTCATTTATTTTTTTTCTGTTTGTGTGAGAAAAAAAAAGGAACACTAAAGACAAAAGCATACATTTCCCCACAGGCTTTTGATGTGACAAGAATTATACAGGGTTTCACAAGCATTTGCTGGAATATTGTCTCCTGTTGGTAACTAAGCCCTTGTCATTTAGACAGGGGTAAATCAACAACAGTAGAATAAATGATTATTTGACACCAGCAGCTTTTCAGTGGGAGTCTTTATTCCTTTTCTCTTCTAAAATGTTCTATACTAGGATGTGGTGTTGCATAAAGTCTGTTTATCCCAGTCTTACTGTACTTCAAGTCATGTGAAATAGAATATCACAAAATCTTAAAATAAGTAATTTCTGTTTTCCTTGTGACACGTGAAATTATCAGGTTACAGAGCATATAGGAACTCTGCAGCTTTTGATCAAAAAGAATAGGTCAAAATATTTTCAATCTTTATATGCCAATTTACAGAAAAATATAACTGACTTGTATGAAATTACGTTCAAAAGGCGTACTCAAAATATTGTCCTGTTTAACTACACCACAAATTTTATATAGCTTTGTTAAGCCTGAAAAATGAGAACAGGAGTAATCATTATTCATGAAATTGCTTTGGTTAAAGGTGCAGACTAGCACATAGATCATTATGTGTACAGTTACACTGAAAGCACAGGAATCCGCGGGCTCAAACCAGCTGTGCTAAACAGTACCTTAATCCACAGGTTGTTCACAAAAATCACATCAGAACTCAGTTCTGTTACCTTAAACAACCTTGAGTAATACTTCCCTCTGCAACAGCACAGATTTCCCTTGGAATAAATTCTACTGAAGTTAGGAAAATCCAGTATGATCTGATGCTTTCAAGGAGAAGCCTATTACATCTGATGCGAGGCAGTGATGAAAGGGGGGGTCTGGCACACTCCTGCCTCGTGAACCCCCTTAATGCCTTGTCTCCGATACAAATTTACACTGAATTGGAAAAGAATCTTTAGAAATCGTAGCAAGTAGCAAACAATAGCCATGATTTTCAGTCCACGTAGACAGGGACAAATCATTTCAATTTCACAGCAGCCAGTCACAGGCAATCTCCTGTTCCAGCGAGGTTTACACAGCTGACATGCTGTCATGTGTAAAATGACCATAAAGCTGTAGTCAACTTAATGTCAGCAAACACGACTCCTCAAGGCTGTGCCTGGATGCTACATAATCTCAGAGCCCTGATTGTTCCAGTCTCCTATGCTTGATTATATTCTCTGGGGATGCAAGGATGCCAAGGAAAGGGAAAAAGACTAGAAATCCTATTGACATCAGCTGAAAGGCTCATTTATTTAGGAGTGCTTTGAATCACATCGTGATAGGCTTCGATTTACTGAGGGGATGAAGGAACTCCAGTCCCAGCCTATGCGTGCAAGCCAACACAGGCACCCTCCTGCAGGGCACGGGGCGGCCAAGACTGCCTCACTGCCTGGGCAAACACGCCTCCAGTTTGGTTTGTTGCTGCAGTCCCAGAGCTTGCACCCAACTGTGAAGCTTGTATTTTCTGTGAACTAAAACAGTCACCAAAGCGGACACTAATCTCTCACAAGAACTTCCTGCTACTGAAAATAAACACAAGGGGAGGAAAGGACACTGGGCAAAGATTTTTGGGAGACAGTAGCAATTCCAGTTCGTTTCCATCCCAGGAACCCACTGCAGTTGGGTGTTGATTAGGTAGGAAACTTGCATGTTATGTAAATTTATGTTCTGCTTCATGTATGCAATGCATATAATTCAAAATAATTTTCTCCAGTTCATCACAAAAATAGAGGAAATGACTGTTATGCAATACACAAGTGTCATATATTCCTGCCAGGTTCACAGTGGTCTGTCCTTCACAGATTTGATTATTCCACATTTTATGGTAGTATAAGGCACTTCAAAACCTGAGTCTTCCCTGAGGAATGTTAACGCTTCTTAGAAGTACATGACCCAACCAGTATTACTACAAAACACTTGGAAAATGTTACATCGGAGTACTATTAATACACTCTATTGCACTTACAGGACACGACTGCATGCGGAAAATGTGATGACTTGCAAGCTTATTAACTTGCTGAGATACCTCGTGGCTTTTATGAAAGATATGCCACAACTGAATTACCCAACCCAAGGTGATTTCTGAAAGTCCCTCTTGCTCCAGATACCTGATTTATTTACACGTACATTGGGCTCAAATATGCTACCAAATTTCCATAACACTTTGGGAAATAAAAAAGTTTTTTAGTTGGCTCCAGCTTTAAATTGTGATGCTGTATTAATTTCAATGACAACAACTTTTAATAGATGAGGTGTTGCAATAGCCTCTTAAGCACTGCCTCCTCCGAACAAATGGATATGGATGTGGCCACTTTCAAGCCAACAGGAAAATTTGTCACAGCTTTGATCTGTACAGAAATTCAGTAGTTCTATATTATAGCACAGTGCTTTAAAAATGTGATTCATTCATTTGCAATGTGACTCGTTCAAGCACTAAGATCAATATTTATACTCTTTGGTGGTTAAGAAAGATGTCACATTCAGAAGAAAATGTGTTCTACACAGAAGCATGTGGACTTGTCAGCAAACACTGAATGCAGTCATATATACTAATAGGTTATTAATTGCTTTGTAAATAGTAAAACCAAGTCCTTGATGTCCCTCAGAAGGAAAACATCTTTCCTCTCCTTGAAATGGTGAGCAAACGTGTATCCTGCACACAAGCAGGATACTCCAGCATTCCTCAAAATCTTGTGCTACTTTTAAATTAAACTTAAGATTAATTCTCTAATACCAGTGGAAAAAAAAGATAAGGTTAGATGTGTACTAGTTAAGGCAGCATGTAATTAAAATTCAAAGCATTAACAAAAACTGCACTATGCTGTTTATAGGTGAGATGGAGGCATAAAGTTTAATGAGCCTCTTTGTTTTCTCACCCCCCTGCGACTTGTTCCAACTCTTGTAACTATTCTTTTGCCTTGTAAACTTCAGGTCTGTGAGAGGTGAAGACCAGTTTGAAGGTGCACGTAACATAATGAGCGTGTCTAAGTTTGCGTTTCACTACTTGCTTCCGCTCAGTTGCTCTTGCGAGGCTGGATTCTTGCTGAGTACTGACAGCAACTGAGTTCAGAAGTCAGCCAATAAACTGGCACTGCAGCAGTTACAAATGTTTGCATAGGAAAACCATTAGTAGTACATGCACAAGCATTTGCTGACCTTCTAGGCTACCACTGGAGTTCAGACTTCAGCATGTCTGTGAAAGAGCTGGGAATTGAAAGAGCAATCTTAACAGAGACCCATACATGAAAGGAAGCACACTCCAACAATGTGGGTTTATAAGAGGTCCAGTTCTCAACATAAAACCTCAGGCTAATGTCCTAAAGAAATTGTTATAAGTGCAATATCCAGGTCCTCTATACTATAGGGACTTTCTCCCAGTATTGGGGTGTCCCATATTTTTGGTAAATTTGTTCTAATACACCCACAGGGTAGAGAAAGTCTGTTTTCCAAAGATATCACAGAGGTGCTGCCATGACTGAAGGACTTGTAGTCATCTCTCCATAATTCTAGATTCATCTTCCTTTCCAGGATCCCTACTGAAGTTAAACATATCTACATCATAAAAAAACCCCAAACTACAGACAGCAGATTAATTGCTTTAGTGGTTAATCTCTTTTTCATAGCCACTAAAATCATTGTGAAGAATTAAAAAATACAAAAGCGTAAAACCCCTGGCCTCTTTCATCAGACCAACAGTGTCTCACATCAAACACAATCTGGTTTCCTTTGCTTCTAATGTGTAGCCTAATTTATTCCTGTTATGACCTCCTTAATCTCTTCTTACTTTACAGATCCAGCTTTCGTTATCCTCTAATTACTTTTTCAAATCACTACCTTCATGCTTTCTCCTGGACCACTCCCTCCTCTAACAGGAATTCCTCATATACCCAGTTTATATTCCTCCTCCAGATTCCTCATAAGAAGCTTAATTTTGGCACAAATCCTACCGAAGAGCATGACTACCATAAACCAAACTGTGTTATGAGACTAGTGACTATCATATTACCCAATAAGGTCTCAATAATTTTTTGCTCTCTCATATCGCTACTAATCTGCTGTCATGTTGTGCTACAAACTCCTGTAGATGGGAACCAACCTCAGCTCCAAGTCCCACCCTGACTGTAGTCCTGGTCCATGACTGTGATGTCCAGGAATTACTGAACACAAACCATTACTCTTAAACAATGGAGTTTGTAGTTTATTTTGCCAAACCCAACACAAACTGAGGAATAGTGGTCCCTGCCTTGAGCTGGTTTACAAGTTTGCTGCACGCGTTTAGATGTCAATGAACATATTCAGAGCATTGTCCGTTATGGCACACGTAAATCTGACTTTCCTGACGTATCGTGCAACAATAGTTCACATCCTATTTACATTGACACAGCTGTGTCAAATCACTTATGACTTGAAGAAAATGTTTGCTAAAATGAGCTTAGGTTGCAAAGGGGGGCAGGCAGAACTAGGGCATTAGTCTTATTTTAAAATAAAAGCAATGGGTAATTCTGACCTTTCTCTCTTACATTTTGGTAGAGAGTGAGAATATTGTGTTTATCCCTGAGGTGGTATTAAAAAGTCACATTATAAAGTTAAAAAAAAAAAATCCCATTCACATTGTTTTTACTGAAAGACCTAAATTTAACAGATCTGACCTGGATTAAAAATAATGACCCTCTAAATTCCAAACCTTCTTCATATAAATACTGGCTGTCCATTTACAGCATAATTTGAACCAGATCTTAATTTTTAGCTCATTTCTCACCACCTGCCACCTTGTGCAAAGCTGAGCCTGATTGTACAAGGAGAAGAGGAAACCATCAAAGTTATTTCTTAACGAACCTATGATCTATCATGCCTAACTATAGCACACCTCTCTCTATGCATGCCAAGGCACTGCTGGTGGGCAGACTATCAGATCCACAAAGAAGGAAAGGCTCTACTGCTTTGCCATTACAGTTGGCTAATCTTATTAAATTAACAATATCTTTACAGGTGTTGGAAAGAATGGTTACTGCTGTAGTTCTGCCCTCTTGTTTCTTTGACTCAGTATTTCAAAACAAAGTGATCCAGTGGCCTCTAGTTCTGACCTTTACCAAGTGTTCCCAAGATCTGCAGCTCAGCATTTCTAGCCTTACCTTGAGCGTTCTTAGGTGCCCCCCCCCCCCACCCCAGACTTCCCAATTACCTCAATATTCACAGTATTCCCTAAAGCACCACTACATGGAACACTGTAATCTCTTATCTGTTTTATCTATTAACCTTAGGAACATTGGCAAGCTATTACAAGCACTCACTGTGCTTAAAGAAAAAGGACAGAAAACGGGCTGTGCTTTAATGGTGTATGTGGAAATTGTTTGCCTTTTAGGGTACATTTTGGATTTTCTTCAAAAGGAAAAAGAACCAGATATTTCAGAAGCAAAGCCAATGTATCTCAATGAGGCCTTTCAGCAGTTTTGCATTCAGTGAAGTACTCATATATTTTTTAAAGATGTTTCTACTTGCTTGTGTTTTTCCCACGCGCTTTCTGCTGCTCACTTCTAACAGAGTGTGCTTTAAGAGGCGAGAGCCACCTGGAGATGAAGATATCCTGGATCTCTAACTCTAGCCCCATACTCTGTTTTCCAGGTTCTCTGCCAGGTTCTTATGGTGGTGATGCTATACATCTGCCTGGGGATAGAAAACAGACTCCCTAAGAGCAGGGTGCTTTGGGAGAAATAGATAATTTTGGAGAGAAGGAGCATTCAGCATGGGAAAAACAACAATAATGTGTGACAGTAGTTAAAGCTGGGGGAGAGATCTACAGGAACAAAGCTCATATCCATTCACATACTGTCAGTAGATCCAGCAAATTATTTGCCAGATTATTTACTTACTTTCTAATAAAAACCTTTGAGGCTTTTTGAAATCCATAATTCAAAATTATCATCCACAAAAACAGCTGAGATCAATTCCGCCCCCCCCTCACTGGTCGTTTGTTTCTTTCTTTCTTTCTTTTAATTGCAGAATTGGCCATGCAATCAGATTGTGTAACATTGCTGATTGCAGATAAAAGGGGCAAGAATTTGTCTGCTTCACAAAAATTTAAAACATAATCTTTTTATCTGTTGTTTTTGGTTATTACTGAAATAAAAAAAGGGGGGGAGGGGATAATAAAAAAATAAATAAATAAAAAAAAGGAGGGAAAAGCCCATAATCTTCTGGTTTTCCAAAAAGCTCAAAACATTTTTGAAAACTGTTTCTCATTTTGAGACGCAGAGCAGCCGCAGAGGCATACAAGTGTTCTGAGCACAGGGCAAATGAGAAATCTCTGCTGCTCTGCTGTCCATTTGGGGTGAGGTTTCAAAAGCACTGCTCCTATTGAGCCTACTGCAGAGCGCACCACATATCCCAGAGTAGTCAGAGTGATAGAGAGGTACTGAGATGTGGGGGGAAAAGCACAGGTATTCGGTGATTTCCATGTTTAAAGCTGTTGTTTAATGATATAATTAATTTTTATTTTAAAATAGTGCAGAATGTCGCCCCCGACTAGAACTCAGTGCTCATTCCAGCTCTAATCAGTAGATGGCACCATAAATTCATCAAACGGTATGGAGACCAGAAAGAAGCATACATTTATCCCCAAAAATGGGAGAGAAGGAGGAAAAAACCCCATATACCCAACTTGACACAAATAAATCAGGAATTAAATTCAGAGGGTGTAACCTTCTCCCCATTCCACCTCTCCAAAAATAAACTCGGCCTCGGCGCACGCTGTGTTACACCTCGGAGCACAAATAGCGGCTGTATCTGAAGTATCTCCGGCCTTGCCCTGTCACTGACCTGTGCTGTCTCATGACCTCCTGGGAGAGTTAAAAAAAAATCTACTCAGAAACAAAACCTCAGCCTTTTCCTCTGTCCTCCCTTTGCTCTGCACAACAGCATCTCAGGAGAAGGTCTCCCTTGCTGGAAGGAGAACCCAGGAGCAGGCCACTAGGGAGCTCAGAGGAGAACCTGATGGGCAGGTGCAGATCCAGCCCCGGAGGTCGAGCTGGCCTTTGGCAAACCTTGCCTTGGGCTCCTGCTCCACGGCAAAACCCTCTTCAGCTCCGGGCCTGCAGCACGCATGCGAATGCGTGTGGGGATCCGTGCGTCCATCCAGCTAACCACAGGCTGCTGGCAACTTTAAGGCTGAGAGCAGACAGATGGAGAAGAGTTTATAAGACATTTTTTCTCCCACCCAAATAGCAACATTTATACTTGGGATTCGAAGGCTGGTAGAGGCAGCCTCACCTTCTTCCTCACCAGTGCCCTACATCCCTGCTGGAACACGGCAGGAGCCAGCAGCTCCACAGCAGAGCCTTGCTGCCTGCGGCACACGCTCGCCAGGAGGCAAGCTCTGTTCAAAGGAGCAGTTCAGCGTATCTGGGTATTTACTTTTCTCCTGGCCCAGCCACGCTCATCTTAAAATAATTGTCCTACCAGTGCAGGTTAACAGGCACAGAGCTGGCGCCCTCCCAGCACCTCTTCACGCCCACTGGGCTCCTGCAGGGCTTCACTGGTGGGTGCAAAGTGCAGAGAGAAGGCGTGTTCCTGCACACATGCCAAGTGGTGTGCAAGATATGCTCACTCCCCACAAAAATCTGCTGCCTTAAATATGGGCTCTCCATGCTCTTACATCTGAACAGTGAGTGTGAAAATCCTGCCTGTCCATCTGTTCCTTAAAGGTTTCTTTCTTTTGCTGTGTGTTAGAATTTCTCCCCAAATCTTCTTCAGCAGCACAAATCACATCGGTGACATTTATAGGTTAAGTAAATAGTACACTGCTGACATCATCTAAGCACAGTAACAGGCATGGTTAGGTTGTCTATGGCTAGCTTTAATGCTATGGGCTTCAAGCTCCATTTATCTTGTTCTCAATGAGTGGTTATTAAAATCTGCAGTAACAGAAGCATTGCTTTGAGAAGCAATAGCTCTACCATTCGATGCAGAGAAATTTTGCCAACAGAAGAGAGAGTTCAATCAACAGTTTCAACCATGGCACAAAAGTGAAAACTCTGACGTTTAAAATTTAGAGAGGAAAGCAGCACAACAATAAAAAGATGAGCCTACCTTGCATTGCATGGAGCCATCTCATCTCAGGCCCAAGGAGGAGGTGTTGTAAATTTTTGCCTTCTTGAGCTCTACATGCCTGGTTGTCGCAAAGCGATTTTTCTTCCAGACCATTCTTTATTATTTTCCCAGCCTGCCTAGCAGACACAACTCAGGAATTACCAATACCATCGGCAGTGACACAATTGATTAAGTGTGAGCAATACCAGCTTGGGTTTTGCATTCATTCAGAGCTCTGTAATGGCAGCACAAGGGGCCCCGCTTGTTGAGCAAGAAGGGCTTTATGTCACTTTTCCCTAGAGCAAGGCACAAGGCAGCTTGACAGAGAAGGCAGCGAACATACTGTCAGAAGCCATATTCACAGGGAAAAGGCAGAACAATGGAGACTAAATGACAGTGCAGAATCAAGGAACTGAATCATCCCCGAGGCTCAGATATTCCAGGCTTCCCCACGTCACCTGCTAGAGGCACAGGGGAGGACCTGGAGCGAGTCCCTGTGGAGGTCTCACTGCCTATACCAGGAAAAACCTGCAAAATCAGTTGCAGCTCTTCTAAAATCATGGCCCATGCAACTTTTTTTCTGGCTGCACGCCCACTTTTCAGCCTGTTTTCCAGTCTGAAATCTGGACTGGAAAAACAAAAGCAGGATTGCTTGGAGTCCAACTTTTTTTTTACTCTTTCTCTCTGCACAGGAGAGTAAGTCCTGCCTGCCCTCCCGCTGCAATAACATAATTCTCTTCCAAATGGTTGTAATAAGAAAGGAAAATAATTGCTTGCTATAAATCGAAGGAGGTTACGTAGGCCACTTACATACTGCTAACTTGGTAATTACACTGTTCTCCTGCGGGATGAGAGGGACCCTGAACCCATGCCTGCCCTTTCAACAGCGAGCCCAAATCGCTGTGGCAGGGTACTTGGCGCCTGAGCATCTTTTCCTCTGGATGCCCTTCCAGATTACATGGACCAGTGAAGCATTTTTGGCTGGGAATATGGTAATGAGAGATTTACAATTTTCACCTGAGAGACACATCCTCAACTCCAGTCCTAGTGCCAGGGAAAAATTAAGTCTTCCACAGACAAGGAAAGTGCTTGAACAAAGAAAATTGAACTGATCAGGTCAGTGTGTAGCAGCCTGCTAGCTACTGTATCCTCCCAGGCCACACAGAGACACCTTTGCTCAAACCTCTGGTTTGCATCAGAAGGAAAATATAAACCTTGATATTGTGTTTGTGCTGGGAACAGTCTAGATCCTTGTGCAACATTTCAAAGTCTTGGTAAATAAGTTCAAAATCCAATAATACCAACTTACTGCTTCATTATAGTCAGTAAGAAGTGCTTACTTCTAGGGAGTCACGTTTCAGGTTGACTGTAGATTTGGGAAGTCCCCTCTTACTTTTGATGCAGTAATACGTGGGGATGCTGGATACAGCTCACCATAGCTCTGTGTACCTCTTCCTGCTGGTGCGTAGACATCACCACCTAGTCTCTTCAGACCATCTCTTAGGTTAGTATAAATCTCAGAATTCTTGTAGTCAGCCCTGTCAGTGACGTAATTTTAATCTTGAAACATTACTTATTTTTCTGTTTCTTGCCTGTAAAATGAGAGTGACAATAACAGTTACAGAAAGCTAATTGCATTCATTTTCCAAAGAGTTCCAGGTACAATGAATCCATTCTCCAATTCTCCTTATTATTTATTTAGATTAAAAACATTAAGGTAGGAAAGGTTGCAAATGATTAGTGTGGTCCTGTTGCTAGCATCCCATTGCCAAACCTCAGCACTCACAAGGAGGTTCCTCCATACCACTGACACTCTCCATGGATACAGGGCTGTGCCTGTACAAGACATTTGCTTATGTTTGCATGATATCAAAGACTGTGGGGTCTTAATTAAAACCTAACCCCCACCCTCCCAGTACTAGAAATTATGCTTAATTGGTGCCAAAATGTTGATAGACCATTTGCAGTGTCTCCACCAAACCAGTCTCCTGTGCTGGGTTATAATAGAAAAGTAAGTTATGAAAAAAGAGCCACCACCTGCTTGGTAGTGAATCTGAAATACAGCAACCCATGATTGCTGTCCTGCTCAAATAAACAGAAAAGGGAGTTGACATTACACAATTCAATAGCAAGAAGAAAGGGGCCAGCAGGAATACTAACAAATTTACATAATTCATTCATACTTGTTATCAATACAGGATAGTTTCCCCATATACTTTTCCCCTCACCAAACAGGGTTTTCTATGCAATTTTCTCTCAGCTTCAAGTTCAATAAAATCTTTTTTAAAATAGCTTCTTAAAAGGAGAAAACTATTCTCTTCAGCATGGCTTAGGAAAATTAACAGTATTTATGCCACTGTGTATTAGTAGGATGTCATTAGGAACTTTGTTTATCTAGGGAAGATATGTTTAAGCTGGCAACCACAACAAATCTTCAAGACATCCAGAGTGCATGCCTGCTGCCTTGCTGCTTCTGCATGGCTGCTGCTCCTCCAGGGCAGCTGAAAGGCTGGCACCATCCTTCTGCCATCCCCTGCCACCCCGTGTCTCTTATCACAGAATGACGTGCCTTTAGCACCAATCTATGGTTCTCCTAAATGCTGATATTCCCAAGTTTCTGTGTACCTGCAGCTGGTTGTTGTTTAGACAGCTTCTGTATTATTAGAGGGTAGCAGTGACTGATCTCAAGCCTGAAGCAGTATTTTCACTGTAAGCACTGCTTGCTGTTCAGGCCTTGTAAGGGGAGCTAAGTAATTTAGGGAGAATTTTGTTTGGCAAATATAAACACAATATGTGTGAATTTTCATTAATACTTCACATGAATAAAAAAGGCCAAATGAATCAGATAGGTATTGCAATTTAGCTGCTATCTGGTTGTGAGCAACATGGTCTTTACATCAAACCCACACTAGATTTTCATTTACTCTCTTTAAAATTACTGAGGATATTTCTTTGTGAACAGCTTTTTGCTCTCCACAGCTTCTCTCAAGAGCTTACTCACATATTTTGATTCGTAGCTAAAGTCTGAAAATTTTTCCTTTAAGTCCTCCATCTTGCATTCCCTGTTCTGAAATGCACAGCCCTTCCAGGGCCGTTCTAACACCTCACGCTCCCATTGCTGCTGCAGCCACCCTTGCTTTTCTGGACGTCCTCTTGCAGTATTCCACACGGCATGGAAGGAAAGAAGTCACTTGACAGCAGATCCAGGCCTGACTGCATCCCACCAGCTGCAGATGACGGAAACAAATCCCACCAGTCTCTGAAGGCTTCACATCCACCCACTAGTACAACAAAATAAACTTCAAAGTGTACCTGGGCTGTGGAGCAGCCAAAGGTTTAACATATTGACAAAACCATAGGAGTTCTACCACATGTTAGTACCACAGCCCACTGAATTCAACCTCCAAGGCGTGGACGTTTTCAAACTGTGCAGCCAGGGAGCTATGGATAATCTTTTGTCTACATTCTGCATCTCATTGCAAAGAAGTATCTTATCCCTCAAATGCAACATTGAGCTAACATTAAGCATTAACCCAGAAAATGAGCAGCTGTATAGCGTCAATTTGAACTCGCATTTCAGAAGCAAGCTGCAAATATTACACTAACAAAATGCACCTTATGTCATAGTCCACAACTAGTTTTAGACACCTTACAGACTCTTCATGGTTTGAGGTTTTTTTTGTTGGTGAGAGTTTCTTTCTGAGTTTGTTAAAATTTCATTTACAGGAAGGTTGACGATTGTATGCCAATATATGCACTTGCACTGTATTTCTTTAAATATGTTCCAGGAAATGCCATACTCATGAACTGCTCTGTAATGTAATCCTTCAGACTGGAGCAATTCCTAAGATTTTGGGAACAAAAAAAGCTTTTTTCAGCAGGTATAGTTAATCAGAAAGTGAGTACATGCCACACTACCATCCCCTACGGGTTTCTAGTGCTCAACCAGAGTATGGCCAGTTTGTTGTTTTGCTGGGAAAGCTGTCACAGGACAGATGTCCTCATCAGATCTCCATTCTCACATTCTCTGGAGTTCAGAGCAGAAGCTTTGCCATCTCTGCATGGACACTTATATTGGTTGTAACCCAGAACAGACTCAAAGGAAAATTTCAGCCCTACAGTCCAAAAAGTTCAGTGGATGAAAAGCAATTCACACTAAGGATAAACTGTGAAATGCATTCTTAAAAGTGTATTATTATCAATTTTTATTCAAACCTGGTGCTGGAGGTAGACATCTTTCTTTGACACAGAGCCCCTTGTCCCACTACCAGTGTGAGAGCTCCAGGGGCAAAATTGCAAATTGGTTTCCAAGTCTATTTTAGGAATGGTTTAACAATCAGAAGAGGAAATGTGATATTCAAATCAAATGGCTAAATTTTTCAGTATTAAAGGTGATCAGGGGACACCTGCTCTAATAGCACAGAATGAAGAATGAAATGCAAATATCCTAGTGCAGAGAAGCTGTCCAGCACCTGCAGAAGTCACACGTTTCTGCCGTAGGGGAACTCTCGGGGGACAGAAAACCAGGGGCTGTGGCTGGCATCCCTCTCCCAGCACACCATGGGCAATCCAAACAGCATCACATGCTACAGTGGGACATGCACAAGGTGAGCAGCAGCTTTGCTTGCAGCACACAACACCCAGGACACTCTGGCTGCCCAACAGTCTCCAGTGAGATTATCCACTGGGGAACATTTACACAACACCATTGCATGAAGACCTCTAAAAGCAGTAGTTTAAAGGGACACGGCAGCTCTAAGTATTGCACTTTGCTTCTAATTGCTGAAGTAGACTTGATTAGAACAGAGTAATTAATTCCACAAGGCTGGCATGTAAGGCAAGAACCCTCCGAACACGGCAGTGTGCACCTCTCTGGAGCCTGGCAGGTGTCAGCAGGATGCGATACAGACACTCAGGCTGTACCTGTGCAGTATTGCTGCATGCAGCAGCTCAGCGTGGCCTTTACAGACACTGAAGTCCAGTTCATCTCAAACTGTTTCCAACAATAAAAGATTAGAAATATATTCAGAAAATAAATAAGCTAACCTAGATTTGCTTACAATTAACAGAGAAAGGTTTCTCGGTGCTTTTATTAAGCTAGTTTTGATTGGTATGGTTACTTACTGTTCATTTGCAAAAGTGGAAGGCTTTTATAGCTCTTTTGCCATAGAAGTAAAACAAACATTCTCAGGTGACAGCATAACTACCCTGCACTGAAGAGAATGGCGCAATGCTAATTTATATGAGCAAAGAATCCAGCCTCCAGGATCCTCTGTGTTTCCAAATTAAAATGGACACACTGTAACCTTTAGTCTCAAAGAGGGTAGCCTGGTATAGAAAGTACTGAAAACCGACTGCTGGTTCAAAACCAGCTGTGCCTTTGTACTGGCTTTTCTTGTAGAGCATTTTGTACACATTTTCTTGGCCTGATTCATAAAACAACATCCCCAACCATACATAACACAGAGGGTATGAAATTCAGCCACATGCTGCTTTGAGCATCTCTCCATCTACCACGGTTTCAAAAATCCAAATCTCAGCGTCATTGGCACTGGGGGTCACTGGTCAGTGCTCTGAAACATGCCTGTTCATGGGAAATCTGTCCTGCTCTGCTTACCTAAGGGATTGCCTAGATAGGGCAGACTGAGGCAATTACACTGCTGTAAGAGTGCACTACACCTCTGTGGTCACACCGATGCAATTCCTGAGTACTAAAGTACTTATTTGCAGTTCAGACTGAATTGGTTTGAATGCAATATAATTATTACACGGACATATCGTAAAGGAAATATCCCTTTGCAAACAGCCCCTAAGAAGTGAAAGGCTCTTTTGCCCTGAAAAGCAGCAGTCAGATACAAATAATGTATATTCAGATTTTTCCTTCCTCTGATTACCTGTGTCTCTCAAAAGCCTGCATGTTGGACTAACAAAGGGGGCACAGATTCAAGACAACTGGTGTCTCATCTCTGTTTTCAACATGCCATGAGTGACACCAGGTAAGTCACTGGTTCTTCTTGCCTTTCGGTTTACTGGTATCACCAGCATTTTTTCTGGCAAGCCAGAGGAGAAATGACAGTTTAATACAGTCAGTGCTTAATTTCCCAAACTCTGATACTTTTTGTTCTCAACACGAGCTAAAATAACCCCAAACCTCTGTGTCTCCTGTGTTCCACATTCCAGTCCCCACACAAAACTCCCTCCAAGGCGCCCCCAGCAGCCGCCGCCGCCTCCCAGACGAAAAGTGGCGCCAACCGGAAGAAGCCTCTCCCCCTCCTCCCCCCTCCCCTCCGCCCCCGTCACGAAACTGCAACTCGGAGCAACCAAACCACACGCTGCCCCCCCTTCTGGCTCTTCAGCTCCCAGACCGCCTGTGCTGGCCAGGGAGAGAAAAATTCCCTGAAAGATTTTGAAAGTGTAACAGGGAGCTAGGGACAATCTTCCTGCTTATTTTCAGCTGCCTGCCCCGCACACAGGGGCGTGGGTACAGCTGCTGGAGACTCCAGCACACCCCCAGCCCCAGCAAGAAGCAGCAAAACCAGCACCCCCGCCTCTCCGTGGTACCTGTGAGGCACCACAGTGTGGACAGGTCAGCCTGACATCAAAGCCATGTCTCTGCCACACCGGCACCGCACCACGCTGGCACCACACTACACTGCAAAGGCCCCATGGCTGCCCTGCACCCTCCGCGTTGGGTCTGGAGCCTGCGTGATGCCCTACAGTGTCTACACACCGCACCCTGCCCGTGTTCCACGTGAATCCTGGTGTGCAGGAAGCATCTCAGAGACAAAAAGTCACCAGTAACACGAAGGCTAAACAGAGAACAGCTTAACATAAATGAGAGAAAGACAGTATCCCTTCAAACCCAACCTGCAAATAAGTGAAACAAAGCCAGCGCTCCCAAGGCGACTGTCTGAAATAATTCAGAGTAAAAGCTGATGATGTGCCTGAGCACACCTTGGGATACAAATTTTTCCCCTAGTGTTTTGTTGATTAACAAAGTGTAAATCCCGTGGAAAGGTATGTGGATCCCTCTCCAGCACTGGCCATGGTCAGGAGGCTAAGAAAGATGACGCATCCTGCAAAACACCCGTGAGAAATGTAATGTGGTGAACGTGTCAACGTGTCCCATTAGAAAGAATGGAGCAAGGTGGAAATGTGCTAGCACACAGTCCGTCAGGTCAGCCTTACTGTTCTTCAGATATAATACGATCTGGAAAGCGTTAAATTTCAACTGTCATCATAGTCTTCCAGGAACATGAAGCTATTCATCCTTTTTTTTTTTTCTCATAACATAGAAAATTTCCATCCATACTGTTCTCCACAAAAGACCAATAATGAAAAAGCTGGGAATATCTCACGTGGGAACAGTTTTGGTTAAATAAACACTAAGGTGGAGATACATAAAGATAGCACTTGTGTGCTACCCATCTAAAACACAGTCTCGCACACTGAAATGTCTGCATGAAGTCCTGGACTTGTTGAGATTTGGAGTCAGTTTTATCCATCAAGAATAGGTAGAAGCATTACGCATAAGAGAAAAGAGATTTCCAGTTTAACTCATCAGTGAAGATAACAAGTTGACACGTTCTGCATTATCATATCTTCACATTATAGCACAAAAGTCATCAGTATCCCAAAATGTTTAAGTTAGTGTGTCTCAAATATTGACAGCTTAATGAAGTATAGCTGTCACATGCTGCAAAGATTTAGTTTACATAATCAAGTGATCAATTCAGGATCCTGCAGGTATTAAAACGTGCACACACTTATCTGACTAACGGAATAAAATCCACATTTTATCTATTAACTGATGACCATATTTTAAAATCAGCATTCATTATTCTCAGAGTATCTAAATGTAGACTAGTGTTTCACAGCCTGATCTAAGGACTAAGGTAACTGTTCAGCTCCATACCTGTGAGTGAGATTGCTCATATTTGCTAAACAAAAGCACTAAGCAACCCTTTGAAGGCATGGGCAATAATTTGAGACATTAAACTGTACAACAGGAAAAGAGATTGCACAATCAAAGAGATGACAAAGACATGTTAGATCAACCTGACGTGGCTATCTCATTTTTCGGTTACTTTTCTTAAAAGTACCAGCTCTTCAGGAGATGCTGAATATTTACCTTCAGAGAAAAATCAAGCCCATCTGAAGGCACCAGACAAGAAGCATGTCCTTGCAATAGAAGGCGTGAGTTTCACTTCTACTGTGCCAAGAGACTTTCTACCTCATCTCAGCAAACCTGTAAAATACTAAAACGGAAGGTACATTATTCCAGGGCACATGGATATCACAGCATCAGAGTCAGATAAATATCTGGAAGAGTCATCAACTGCAGTGAGAACACTAGCTTCCTTTAGGGCTTTTTTCCAGCTTGTTTTAAATTTGGTGCTTCCTTAATTTTTAATCTCTTACTTGGTACCCCAGCACTGGACTGGGAGCAGTGTGGGTCACCCAGGGCAGCGTTTTGAGCTCCATTGTTACAATTGGCTGTTGCAGGTAGCAAGAAAAGTAAGAGATGAAGGGCACCGTGCACTTTTTAGGTGTAGGTAGTCAGTGAATTTGCTACGCGTGACACTTTTTTGGTAGGGGCACTCGTTACTAGGAAACACTTTGGTAAACAACTTTGAAGTAAAAATGAAAAATTACAGCCTGAGTGTTTTTTTCGCTTTTATCCAGGGTACCTTCACGACTGTGCTAGTCCATTTAAATGGCAAAGCAGTGCTGAATGCAAACAGCCTCCTTCTGCAGGCTGTCTCCACAGTTCAATTACCAGTGCTTTAACAGTGCTAATTAGCATTCCTTAGAGCTAGATCTCTTTGAGTGACAGGTAACCATGGAGAGTCACAATCCTGTAGGTGATCAGCAAGAGTCTGACTTTTCTTTTTAATTAAAAATTAGAAATGCCTTAAACAAAAATAGTAATTCACTGATTTATGCTATTATCCCAGGGTTGCCAAGCTGGTGAGAATAACATTAGTGTTGTAAAAATGAAACAATTTTTAAATGAATAGACTAGGGCGATAGAAAGGAGAGCAGGTTTATTATCCATAACAAGAGAATGTACTTGTAATGATGGTACAAAATAGTAGACACTTCTCCAGAGAGTTGGCATGGAGACCAAAAATAGGACACTTTCCTGAATGTGGGATGGGATTGCCCCAATTTATTTTAGATTTTAATAAGATAGATGGATAAATATTGTCTGTCGCACAAATAGAAATTTCATAGGGATATCATTTGAGTAAAATTTAACCATGACTTACATATTGAGAGATAGTATTGCTTCTGGTCCAAGTGAGAGCCAAGGTTGGAAACTGAATCAGCCAGATAATCAATCAGTGAAAATTTTTTTCAACATAACTATGCCACTTCCCGCCAGCTAATGATCTAGTTCTCTTTCCAGAAATGGACTCCAGCAGCAACAAAATCATAGTCATATTTTTGAAAATTACAGTAGGTCCAAATCAGCAGCGTTGACCCAACCTATTCTGAATGTTATTTATTAACAAACAATGATGAAAATTTTTAAGCTGAACTTGCCAGAGATGGGGGGAATTTGTATATTCCCTATTTGTAATTACAAAATATTTTCCAAGACTAAGTCATCTCAACTGAGCAAACTCGTTATTTACTTTTAGATTCTAATGAAAATTATTGCATATACGACAATAAAAAGAAACAGATGATTGAACAAAAACTATTGAACAACAATCACAATTCAGAACTCTTAACCATTGTTCACAGGTAAAATCACAGCTGTTAATAGTGAAGTATCAAATATCTCTTCAATGAGGAGTTTTTTTAAATCTTCCCCATATAATTTCTTCTTTATATGCAAACCAATATCATTAAATCAATATGGTTCTCTCTGCTCTAGAGGTATTTACGTCTTTGAGAGAGTAGTCATACTAGTAAAATTTAACTCTATATGGGAAGGAAGGAAGTAAAGGTACTTGCATCCCTATCAAAGTTTCTGTTGAATTGACTAGCACTATTTCCTTTTAAAATCAGAATGGTAACCAAAGAAATTAATTTCTACAAATACAGGGAGGAACACTTTCCTTGACATACAAGTAAAGAAAAAGAGACAAGGATAGCTTTCCATCTTACCAATTATAAATGTATAGTAAGCACTAATAACACAAATACCCAATTTTCAGCTCATTTTTTAAATATTTTAATTGTACAAATAGATAACAAGGTATCTATCTATAGTTGTGAGGATAGGCAACTAGCCAGTGCTAATCACAGTTTCACTAAAGTTTATAATACAGATAGATAAAGAAAAAAAAGAGTCTAATAGTATCTCTTTTTTCCATATTTACAACTCCACTGAATGTTCTGAACTTTTCATTTTGGAAGGAGAAAATTTACAAGCAGATAAATCAGGGAACTGTCTTTGTGCCGTCAAGACATTTCACGACCCAGCCCTGCAAGCTCTTCTCCGAAGAGGAAATCTCAGCAGAGGTGGTAGCACCAAGTTGACTCAGTCTCAGCCAACCCTGATGATTCCCAGTGAATTAAGTTTGACTCCTTACTAGTTATACACACACACCCCCGCCCATCTCCAGATTTTTAGGTCTTGTAATCTTCTCTCTCTCATATTTCAAGGAAATAATAAATCAAGATTAATAATAAAGCTATTTTGTTCCACATTCAGTCTGCTTCTGTATCCATGTAGAATGGTTCACTCAAATACTGTAAATTTTAGTCAGCAGCATCAAGAGAAAATTCTTACTAAAAGACAATTAATTGGTGGAAAATAATTCTCAGAATAAAGGCAGCCTGCTTTTGATACCAGGTTCTTCAGCTTGCTTTTAAAGCTTTTCTGTTTTATTTAATCTCTACTGCAATGCAAGGGGAACAAGCAAGGGGAAAGAGACTGCTTACATAGGAAAGGGGCAGAAAAGTAAGCCTACCACTCTGTGGAATAACTGTTCTTGTCCTTGCTTGTGGAAAGAAACTCTGTCTCTTAAGATGTGCTGAACTATTACCAACTTAAACAGAAAGTAGATTTAAGCAGCTACAAAACCCACAAAGATTCCTGTCAGTATGTTCCAAATTTAAAGATTTATCATAAAGTGTGCGGAGTTTTGATTAGAGATAATCTTCTCAAACAGGAAAGAATTAAAAAAAAAAGTGAAGTGTTTAGTTCAAAGTTATTTTAGTTAAAAACATAGAAAAGTAAACCTTCTATAGCATTATTGTGCTGTTTAACAGCCTGAGCTCAGAAGCATCAAAGTCATTATGGTGAACAATGACTCTACCTTGCTCTTGACTCAGACACAACCTGAGGTCAAAAGTTGAGTGCAACACTTACTGTTATTTGTTTTCCTGTTATATTTTGTGTTAGGTCCATTTTTTAGTCATTTTATAAAGACAGCAAGCTGAGACTGGATTAACAATCTGTTCTCAGGCTTCTCTGTAAATGTACACATAAGAGTAATGTTTACACATGGCTAAATTTTCTTTAAATGTGCATGGCACGAAGAAAGAGAAGATGCAAGTCAGACATTCAAGAAAATAACTTTTACATATCTTTTTAAAAGAAGTTGGAAAAACTGCTGACAGTTGCGGAATCCCTCCCTAGTTTGGCTACTCATTGCAGACACGGGGTCAAAATGGGACATGTGTCCAATGTATATTCTGCACCTTGACTTTCCCAGGAACAGAATAGGAATTGGTAACTAATGAAAGTGTACTATACTTTTTCTTTCGGCAGCAAAGAGGCTGCAACACATCTGAAAACCAAGAAAAAGTGGGATGCATCTTTTTAATCCAAAGAAGAATAATTACTTGCGAAGAAAGGAGACAGTATCCTAAGTTCATATATTGAGTTAAAAATGTATATTTGGAGGTAGATGTGCACATGCTACAAGAATTTCAAATGCATACAGGCTAAATCTAACTTTCAATGATATTAAAAAGCTGTTTGCCACTTATCTCAGTGTCCCATAATTGATTTTATATTCAGCAGAATGGGACAGAATCTATTTCTCTTAGGTACAGCAAACTGAGTGTCTTACAATGAAAGGATGCATTGTTTTGTTCTAACTAAAGAGAAATAGTTGATGAGCGAATAAGAGCATGATCTAAAGCCAATTGAAATCAATGGAAAGATTCTCATTGACTTCTCCAGGCTTTGGATCAAGCCTCAAAAGAGCAGCTATTTCTCTCTGATACAGCAAGGAATCAATTCCCTCTCCCAGCGGTACTCTAAATAATTCAATATTTTGTCTCAGATCATTTCCTAAGAAAAATGATGAGGATGTTGTTTAAGTGGGTGATACCCTGAAGTGACAGAGTTTACAATGCATTCAGCCATGTAAAATCTCTGTGTTGTACAAAGACAGGGTAGAGTTACAGCAACCCTCAGATGCCAGTGAGTCCCTACCCACTTGCCAGTTGCAGGACAATACACGGTCACGTTTCTTCTCTCACTGGCCAGATAGAGCTCTATGAATTTTGCTCAATCTTAAGGAACATCTGCACTGTAACATTTCTTTAAAGAAGAAAAATCTTTGCAGTAAAACCACAATATATTTGCATAATTTGTTTTGAGGCACACAGAAGAATTGCACTGATGACTGTGTTATTATTTACCAACAGAAATGATACTCTCACCATTCTCCGGTTCTTTTGCTTTTTAGAGCAAAACACAGCATAGAAATACCTTTTTTTTTGAGCTCTTTTGTTCCACATGAAAAATGAATCAATGAAAACCAAACGAGCATTAGATTGAGGAAGTCTGCCCCAAACCACAGCAAAACCTGACTGATTTTTTCTCTTCTGCCACGATCAGGTGGCTCTCTGCACACCTTTCCCCTGTAAATTGGAGAAGCCTGCCACGAGTTTTTTATGGGCAGTCTGAGCACAAGCTGCAGCATCTGTGCTGTCTCCCACGCACAGAGGCCAACAGGAGCACAGCCCCGCTCACAGCCACTCTTTCTTTCTGCTGGCAGCAGGGCAGCGCTGGGAGGTATTCTCCCCATTTGCACAGAAGGACAGCAATTTGGAATAAGCTCTTTTAAGGGTGGGAAAAAAAAAAATCCCACTTCTCCACTCCCACCAGGCAGCTACCTAGCAACAGTTGACAAATGCATAGGATGAAATTGGTAGTGAGCTGCAGCTCATGCGATTTTTCCCCTTCCCTATCACTTCTGATTGAGTTACACCTGTGGGGAGCATCTTGCCAGCGGCACCTCTGATGAGTGCAGATGTGACAGCTCTGGCACATTTGCTCTCTTCCACTGCGAACACAAAGCACAGCCACAGTCCAGTCTTTCATCATCGTCTGTGGAGACACACTAATCAGCAACTCTCTGAGCATGCTCCTTCCCAGCCTCCTTGCTGTGTATACATATATATATATATATGTGTATGTGTGTGTGTACTCACACTCTTGCTTGCTGTCTGTTCATTTCAACTGGGCTGGATTATAGACAATATCACCTGCTTCCAGGACCATGCATTAGCTCAGGTGTACCGTGGTGCCAGTCCCAGAAGCTTGCCCTGACTCCTCTGTGTAGCCTGAAAATCCTCGCACACAGAGAGAAACCGCTTAGTCCGCTCCCCCTGCCAGCTCTTTCCTAAGACTAAGGCAAGGCATGGGCTCTTCCCTTCACTCGGGGCTGCTCAGGGATGTTTTCTGGAGATCAGCTGGGTATTTCTGCCGATGTCCACCAGAGTGCTCGTCTGGGCCATCTGGCTGCCGCTCACCACCAGCACAGCTGGGACAGCAGCGGGGCATGGCTGACAGCCCAAAACCACCTGTGAAATCATCCTCACGGATGATGCAGAATACACACGCTGTTCTCTCAGATGTTAGGAAATGTGGTCTTGCCAAGGCCAGGAGCTCATCCTTGCTCTACTGTTTGCCCAACACCACCACACACAGCCCAGGTTTCTGGGATTTTTCTCCCTCCATTCAAGTACTTTGAGAAGATTACATTTGCTAAATTGAGTTGCTACTCAAGCAAAGAGGCTCAGAATATTTCTGACATGTCCTTCAACTTTGTCAGTGTGCTCATTTGGTTTCCAGACTTTTAAGAATAATGTATTTCAAAGATGTATGAAAATACACACGTAATGAAAATAAACACTGTCCAAAATTTTAGTCAGGGAAAAAAATTATCTGTAGATAACTGAACATATTCAAGCAATTTCTATTGTTGCCTTTATATTATGGTCCACAAAATTGCCTGCTTTTCCAGAAAAGGCTTTAAAAAAATGCAGCAATACACCATTAGTTTTGTACCTTTCCATTTAAATAGCTTTCCCAAATCTTCCAAATCAGACTTCTCATCCCAAGCAGATTTTTGATTAAGCAATTTGTTATAATACCAAGGGGGATTTTGGAAAATACAGTATTTAGGACTTATTGTACAAAAAACATGTACCACCTCTTTGATTTGTGGTGCATACCTACAAGGATGAACATCACTCCGTCATTTGAATTGCCATAATAATGCTTTGTGAGCAAACTCTAAAACTACAAGCAACAATTTGAATTCCTTGTTTTAATTAGCACTTTTTTTAAAAAAGGCAGAACCTCCTTTTGCAGCTTTTTAATGAATAACAGAGGAGAATAAATATTATAGTTAGAAGCTTTCTTCTAGCATGAACCATTTAATCTATTTTATATGAAGCAGTTTACCTTTTTGCATGGAAATCTGGGCACTACATGAGACACGTGCTTTTCCCACCACCATGTATGAGCACTAAACTTAGTATTCACTGCCTTTTATCCCGCGTTTAGACTCCACAGCTTGACAGTCACACCAGAAAGACCACGATACACATTTGCGTGCACCACAACAGCCTTGTCGATAAGGCAGAGAAATGCCTACACGTACTTTCGCCCTGAACCTCCAATCATTTTAATCTCTTCAAAGAATGGGATGAGATTCTGTCACAGGGATAAGGCAGCATGAGAATTGCATAGTTACACATACCACAAATGAAATTAGCAACTAAAGCACCGCTTCCTTTTCTAATGAGCAATTTTATACAGCAATGAATAAAGTAAATCTGAGAGCTGCTATTTATTACAAGGAAATTAAAAATGCTCAGAGCACACCCAAAGTAAATTTATTGGGAAAGACATTGCATCCAGTTCTCAAAACTATTAACCGCTGACTGAGAGGGGGAAGAAACGTTCAGCTTTTTCTTTAACCAACCCTGGTTTTGTGTTATTAAACACTCCCCCCACTGTTGATAAAAAACGGTGGTGCAGGAGACCCCACACTAGCTACCTCGTCTCTTTTCCACTCCAAGCATGGCTCTGTGCCTTCGGGAGGCTCCCAGCCGGATCCCACACTGGCAGGAGCATGTGTACACCCGCTCTGCTGTGAGACACACAAAACCGCATTGCAGTCCCTTTGATTCTGTACTTTCTGTCCCTGCCTAGATAACTTTTCAGAAGCTGACAGAGCCTTTACAATTTAATTGGTGTTGACACCTTTTGAAGCAATGCCTTGAGGCGCCGAGGGTCATTGTCTACTTTTTCCTGCTTTTCTGTGGCTGCCTCCATTTGGCTACCTTGCAGCCTGTGGTGCTATGGTGGCCCCTGCACTCTTCATTCATGTTTGCACTTGTACTGGGTCCGGTTACAAGGACCCTTGTTAAATGCCCAGCAGGCAGCACTGAATAGAGATTTTGACTATCTGAGATTTGAAGGCCTCTAGCAATAACGGAGACAGCCGGATAAACACAAAAGTATCCCAGTAGCAGTGGGGCGTTAACATAATCACACATTTATGCCACAGGACCTCAGGACCAAGCTCCTTACTGCCGATTCACTGGCTATTAAGCCTTGGTAATTAGGTGGTTTCCCGTGACTTTTCTTTCTTGGGATTCACCAGCTATCATTTTCCATATGCCCCTTTTTCCCAGAGTCCCTATACACCGTCACACATACAATAAGCTAGGCAGATGGTACCATGTACCAGGCTCCGAGCCACCAAAGAGAAATCAAAACAAGTAAAAAAATTTGGTGTGGCATTACCAAAGCTGGCCAGGAAACTTGGATCCAAGAATTACAGAGGTGACAGCAAACACGTATCTCCAGGTTCAGTCCTGCATTGCCCGCGTGCAGTGAGACTCTTACGGTCAGTCACATCCCGCAAACAAGAACTTTCACAGAAGAGAAACAGGAGAGAGATGTTCCCAGCACTTGGAGAATTGTTTTTCATTTCATAAACATTTTTCAATATGCATTTCTGTGACATTTTCTAGGTTTAAGTAATTCAGCCTCTCACATTTCCTACTGAAAATGCAAAGGACTCACTCTATTTGGTTCTAAGCTTCAGTTAGCTTGGGGACACATCTTAGTAAAATTCAGCCTCAAAAACTGCATTAAGACACTGGATGAATAAGAGCTAAAATGGAAAATAACATTTCAGTTAGGTAAATTCAAGATATTGAAGTGTGGCCAGGATTACCTCAGTGACAATTCCCTATTTGAAAGATTCCCTCCCCCTCCAAAAAGCAATCTTGTTAGTCAAACCCAGCAGCTGGGCTTTACATTTCCAGCCTTCTCTTTCCCACCTTTTAGAGTCTGCTTTCCCACAGTCATTCTGAATTCCAGTTGTTCACCTATGGGGCTCTGACAAATTAGACTTGCAACTCAAATATGATGCTGCCAGCTGCTCCCACTTTCAGTAGCATTTGGTCCTTTGCCATCTAGGGGATGTTCATCCCTGTGTCCATGATCCCACCAAACCCTCACTTACTGTGGGAAAAAGAAAGCAGAACCCGGCCCCTGCACACACCTGCACCCCGTGGAAACTGGGATGCGACTCCCTCTGTCTCCAACCTCCCTGAAAGATGTCTACACCTCTGAGCTGTGTCTGAACCAATGCCATAGCCTTTACGTTTCCATTACTTCAATTAATGTGCAACTATAAAAGTTGCCAAGACTTAGCATAAAAACAGCTTTCCACACATTGACAAAGCTGCATTCAACTGTGATAAAGGACTTACCTTTCTTACGCTCTATAAAATCCCTTTGCATCTTTCCATGTGCTTCTCTGGCGTGGCACGTGGGGCTTTCTGGAATTACATCAAAGTCCAACAAATGGGGCAAAACCCCCCTGTAGGCACAGTGGAAGAAAGGAGTGGTTATGGAGAGGCCAGGCTGGCCTTGTAATGAACAGACATGATAGAGAGTTTCACAGAAGCCACCCCCAATGACAGGTATGAGCTAAATGTAAATAATGCCAAGAACAGCTTCCAGCTGTGACATACTTCACACAGCTCTGCTGGCTCAGCCAGGAGAGGTTTCCCTCTGGCTGACAGAGGAAAATGCCATCTGTAGAACATGAATGTCCCACGAACAGCATTAGGGGTGACAATTTGAGGCACAGACCTAGTGAGAAAGTCACTAAATGAGGGTTGCTTATGTCCAGCTAGGTGCCTGCTTCCTCGAAGAGTAAAGTCAATCAAAAGGTCACTGCAGCTGAGTTAAGAGCATGTGTTGGGGCAGAGCCTGGCTTTTCTTCTGTTTTCATCATCTCATACAGAGTCAGCAGGAGGAAATGGCAGTGAGTAAATAAAGTAAAGAAGCTCCTCTACACTGGCCACTCTGTCACATAAGTCCTTTCAACGATAATCCAAAAATATAACTCTTTCTTCATGGAGGCAAGGGCTTTACAGAGTCCATTGCAAGACACAGGATATTACCTATGTACATAAAGAACATCCATATCCAGTCAGATGAAAGGCCGACCTCTCTTTTTCTATAAGTAGCCTTTGTGCCCTTTCATTCGATAGCCTTTAGTGAAGCTTTCTTCCATCATTGTGCGCAGTCCCTTCCCAAATCCATGCAAATTTTTGATATCCACCACTAATTATTCACCTATTCCAGAGTCATGGTGCTCCTTTGGAATATCTGCTGTTCTCCTAATGAATCACACAAAAGAGCACGAAGTACAGGAACTGTTCTCACAGCTAGAGCAGGTTCCTTACCTTGTACACTTGTGTTACTACAAAAGGCTATGGAGAAAACATTAGTTCTATTTCTGAAATATTCAATATTGTCCTTTTGTATTTTTTTTTTTTTAATTCTCCTGTATTCTCTCCAAGGTGGGAGGAACATACCCTATTCAAGGACTTCTACACACAGAATCTGCAGACCAGAGAGAAGGCCCAGGTCTCCTCTCTTTACGACATGCATTATGTGGGAGCTGTCTCTCATGCACCTTTCATGCCCTGAACACAGGCAGGCAAGAAAGGATATCCCTGTTCTTTTTAACAGTTAGCAAGGATAGATGATACTTAGGTACAGCCCAGGTCCACAAAGACTTCTCCATCATCTGCTACTCAGGCTTATATCCTTGAAGCCAAATAGTTATGCACTCCAAAATCTGCTCATTTTAAGGAAACCAGGACTGAAAAAGTCAAACTAAGTATTTCTCTAAATTTACAAAGGGGCTTTGCTCTTTTTTAGGTTGGATTTATACATGTTCCTATTGTCCTCCAGAAATTTCCCTCTGATTTACAGCACGCTGAAGATGAAACCGTCCATCTGACTCTAGTTAACAAAAAACCCCATACTGATCCTACCAGGCGTCAGAGGGGTGATTACAAATGAGGGAAGGAGCCACCTCAGCTGATTGGGCACGCTTCAAAATCCTTTCTTTTCTGCATCGTGCATTTGCTCTTTATTAAAGCAAAAAATAATAATGCAGTGTTTACCTAGTGCACAGGGTAGCTGTAAAATTTAATTAATCACTGTAGCTTAGCTTGCTGAGATTTTTAAATGAAAAGGCCTATAAAAATAAAGTTTCCTATAAAGAAAACCCCTCAAAATTGCCTAACTTCCTGCTTTGATTTTGTACCTTATGGGACCAATGGCTGGACACTGCCTATAGTTCTGATTCAGCAGATTACTTGGAAATAATCATACCTAAGCCAATGGACACCAAAACATGCATTGATATGGTTCACTTGGGATGAACTTAGATTGGTGGCCTATAGAAAAGCTGCTTCCATATTTCCCGCCCCGCTTCTAAGGGAGTCCAAATTACCAATGGACCCTACCTTCCTCACTCACAGATTTGCCAACGCAGCTCTAGTCAAACTGTGAGCCCCTGTTTAATAGCACCTTATTTCATGAATATCCTTATGGGTCTGAATGAGTGAGCTTACTGCACAGTATGTTATTGTGAACAGTAATTACATCTAGGATTGCTGATCTAGAAAAAGCAAGATTTCCTCCCCTCTCCCCAACCAGAACTTGCCTGGGATTTGCCCCAAGGTGTAACACATGAATGCACACGTTGGTACAAAAGATGAATGTTGTATCTCCAGTGTTTCTTTTGTCTTCTGGGTAATTCAGTTTCATCATATGAATATACACTGTTACGAGCTGATAATCCCCACAGATCTCTTTTCTTCTAAATCAGATATGCTAGAAGAGAGCAAATACTCTTTGTTTTCCCCCTAATTTACAGCCTTAAATAAAGACTAGGACATAGGGATGGGATGAGCACAGAATGTTTCCTCCACCTCCAGATATTATTTTCACTGTTCCAATCTCAACAGAAAAACACTCATGGGTTAATTTTTCAGTTACAGCAAAAAGCAGAAAAGGAAGAGGGCCCTTAGTGAGGTACAAGAACATGTGCAGGTTTTCTTGGATCAATTGCCAGCATTGACACTGTATCCTTCAGCCAGCAGTCTGTGATGAATGGTACCCAGTAGCATCGGAGAGAGCAACAGCAGCCAGGCAGCATGGGTGACTGCATGCCCTCCTAACTGGCTGATGAATCAGGAAACTCAAGAGAGACTCAGAGTGTGGGAGCTGGAGTGGTAAATGTTTTCATCTTTCTCTTTTATGATCTTCCCTTCTCCATTTATACAGGACATTTTAGAGATTGAGCTTTGTTACAAACTATTAGCCCAAGGCAGTGGGTTGGGGAAGTGAGATTTCATGGACAGACAGAGCACAAGAAAGTGTGAACAACTGGAACTACATGTGATATTAGTGGTTTGTTGTTGAAGGAATTTATATTTGGATTGTAGTTCAGACAGTTGCCTTGATGTACTGGAATGAAAATCAGCACCCAATGTGCCTAGAGACAAACCACAGAACTGTCAAAAAACACTCTCCTTTTTATCTCCCAGAACCTTGAATTCAAAATGAAAAGTCCCCATTCACCCACAGAACAAAAAATACAGCTCTGCAATCACAGCACTGCACAGTACCACGCTACAGAAAACAAGACAAGGAACTCCCCCCAAAAAAGCACCCAGAGGAAACACTGGTGTATCCAATGGCCAAGATACACAGTGTCACGCTCTGTGATACCATAGAGCCTAACTTTAAGCAATCCCACCTCTGGTAATTACCAAGAGTCAGGGAAGAACCCATCCAGATTGACTAAGCTTCAATCTAAGACAATTCTACTGAATTCAATAATTATTGCATATTTTTTTCCATACAGTAGGGTATGTGTCATCCACATGTGAACAATGGTTTCAATCATGTGTGATCAGTTTGTTCACCTGTGTTGCAGCTTCAGCTCAGTCTGGTGTGAGCTGTTTGTCCACCAGAACCTGTGGATCCACATGGGCTGAGGATACAGACTAGTGCTTGCACACCACTACAAACTAGATGCCACGTCATGTACATTTTTCATGTACTTAAATGCTCAGCTTCAGCAGAGTTGGTGCATCAAGGTTGTGCAATGGCTTTCCAGAAAACAACAAAAAAAATGCACACCAACACAGGTACTTTTTTTAAATGACCATAGGCAGTCTATGAGTGGCAAGAGTTCCTCTGGTCTCTTAACTAGCTACATCTCTTAACTACTGAGATGAGAAAGCTGGACCTATGAAAACCATGTCTTTCCCAACAGTGTGTGCTTGGGAACACACGAGAGGCTCCTAAAAACCACACACAAAAATCCACATGAGGAATCTGTACTGGGAAAATGACACCCAGGGTCATCCCCAAAACACCTGATTTCTGTGATGGTATGGCAGCCTCACTCAAACGTTCCAATTTAAATGAAGATAAGTAGTGATGCGATGCTATGAGGTGCTGCGCTGTATTTGCTTGGGTACTGCCAGCTCATCAAGGTGGGAACCACTGTGTAACTGAGTTAATTCCATGGACACACTACAGAACTGTGTTAGATGGCCAAGTAGTACTGCAGGAGCTCTTCAATTGACCAAAATTAAAAATATTTTCTACAGCTTCTTAACGTAGCGAGTTTTGTCCCATTAATTGTGAGAGGATTACTTGTGAAACAGGCTTCCTGTCAAAAAATGGTTTGTTTTCCACTTGGAGGCAAACCAAACTGCCTCCTGGGAGAGCCCTGCAAGAGAATTGGCTGAGGAACAGAACTCCCAGTTGTGAGGAACTGAGAGCCTTAACCAAAGGGAAACATTTTCCTCACTAAAATAACCATTTTACAAAATATGAGATCGTAGAAGGAAAGGGGAGTTTCTCCTTGTTAAATATTTACCCTTAAATGTCTGCAGTGGCTCCTACCGTAAGTCAGGAATTAAAGAACAAGAGAATTAAAGTCAGTTATTTCCTGCACTGTGGTATATATGATGTATGAAGGAGAGGACAAAAATCCTCACTCTGAAGGAAGCATTAAAGATGGAACTGCCTTCTCCCTCTGAGAATACCTTTGATGGGTGTAGGTTCCTCTTTGCTTTTGCTTTCCTTCATTATTTTTTTATTAAATTACTTCACATGAAAACTCAAGATCTTTGGACAAAGTTTTTAACATTAGGACACTGAACGTTCACATTTAAATACATAGCTTAATTTTCACAAGCATAGGCTACAATAGATGGATTTACAAACCCAGCTTTATCTTCTATTAAAGTTATTTTTGCAACACATTTTAGGTTTGGTTTTAGAGTATTTTGTAGAACAAGTCCATATTTTGTCTGCCCTTGCTTTTATGTAAGAGAGAAATTTTGATTTGACCAAAGTGACTTCCAGGTCCTTCAAGCAGATAGAATGGAATGTTCTACCAATAAAAGAAAACAAAACTAAAGAAACAAACAAAAAATCTCACCAAAAAAATAAAACCACTATTTTCACACTCCAGTACAAAAAAACATCTGAAAAATCGTAATAGTAAATCACCAGACAAAAAGTGGGGTAGCTGAAAACTTAGGAAATACTGAATGACGAACACTTGAGCGAGGGATTGCCACATGAGGAGCAATCCAACCTGCAGAGTCAACAAAAATCAAACAAGCAATTCACCATTTCCATGAGTATCAATGACATATCTTTCTATTCTACCTCAGCAATAAAAATTAACAATAAAAAGTCTTCCTTGGTCTACCACACCCATTAGAACATTTCCTCATCACCCTCCTGACACTCAAAGAAAAGAAGCATTGGCCAACTGCATTCATCCAGGGGAGCAGCAACAAGAAGGAAGACATTGGTGAAGACAACAGAGAAAGACTACAAAATCCAACAGTTTGGCCTAACAAATTGCCTGTCAGGCTGTACTCAACAAGTCAATATTCTGACTGGTGTGGGTGACTAAGCAAATGTCATATTTTGTTTATTTCTATAGGAAAATAAGGGAAAGAAGGAGAAGAGTCTAGGAGGTCAGCAGAGGAACCCAGCACGAGTGACGAATGTTTTGGCTACAGTTGCAGGTCGCTCTGGCAACCGTGGGAGATTCCAGGAATGCTTTCATCCAGCTCTTACACATAAGCAAAGCCTAAAATTGTCTAGAATATGTTTAGGTTTCATATAGTTCAGGCACACCTCATTTGTAAATAGTCTGTGTCACTTTTAATAGAAATACTTGTTCTCAAAACAAGTCCAAATAAGGCTCTCAGAATTACTCAGTCAGGAAAACCAAGCCTTCCCATAATTCCAGCAGATGGTGGATTTCTGCAGCCCTCAGCCCTCAAAGTCAGGTCCCAAAAGCAAGTCCCAGCCCTGCAGCACTAGAATTATGGAAGTAGCACCAGTGGTTAAGTCTCGAGTTACTCCTACAGCCACAATGTGTTGTACATAACACGAGCATAAGTGGAGGACTTGATCCCTCTCCACTTTTGCCCAGTGGTACCCTCTCTACCGCTTCAATTTGGGAACCAGGCAGAGTCCATTTCTTTAACAGAAAGGCACCAGTGGAAGGAAAGCGGGGAAAACCATTCTCATTGATCTTGTGGATCTCGCGGCTACTGTGGCACAAAACCTCCAAACAGGGTCAAAACACAGCATCAGACCAATATAATTTCTGGTCTTTGACTTCAGTCAAGCAAGGACCACCTTTTCACCTCCAGCTCTCTACAATTTCAGGCCGGAGCAGCCCGTTGTTGCCACTTGAGTGGTGTTAAATGGAGCAGACAGAAATCCTTATTGAACAAAGCCCGTATGCAGAACAAAGCACATGTCCTCCTGGCCTAGAGACCCAACAGGCAGTGGATGTGGAAAATGCAATAATCGCACCTTTAAGAGCCTCAAAGGCTCATTCGTCCAAAGCAAGGATGAGGCACCCTGAAAAATGAATACTCACTACACTTGTTTCAATAAACAAAAGATAACAGACTTGGCCTTGTTAGTCCTGAATCTTTTTAAAGCTCTTGGAGTTTCATTTTTGTACCATATCTCAGTAAAGTCAAACTTCCAGAATTAACCCCTAAATTTGCATTGCAACGAAACACAGGAAAACATACATTCATCAATGTAACTTTGGAAACATAAGGTGATAGAATAGAGAATCAAACACTGTTGAAAGTAAAACAGAAGGGCTAAATAAAAGGACTCCACCTGTTTTTAATTTGAATCCACAACACAAGGGAGAAGTTAAAACTCAAATAGGTACATACCTTCCTTTGAAAAGCTAGGTCTGTGCCTGAACAAAAGAAAGAGGCTTTTCACTTACCTCCTGTGGTATCAAAGAACCCATTACAAACCAATAAAATATTATGAAGCTTTTTTCCTTTGTGAAAAAGTGCAATTAATATCCTTCAGCAGATGATTATTGATTTTTATAAAGCAATTTACAGGCTTCTAAAGTCATGATTATTCAACCCTCTGGGTGCCAGAAAGGAAGAGTTTTCAGAAATAAGAATCATATTCTTATTTCCACATCAGCATGGCCAGACTTTACAGACTTCGGATTATTTTTTTTTTGCCCCCAGGATGTTTTTGTTGTTGTTGATGTTGCAGTGCTCCAGCACAGAATTAACCCTTTATTCCCTCCCACCTGAGACAGATTTTTTTTTGTGACCTGTTCTTGAAGTATATTGCCTGTCAGATATTCATCCACGACTCGCGGCTGGCGGGTTGGATGCTCAGCAGAGTAGACTTCATGTCAGAAAATCAGCAGCTGCTCATATATCACACTGGTCATTAGTAGAGGATCATTCTGGACCTTTGCCCACAGCACCTTGCTATGGCAAGAGAAAGGCTATAAAACCCTAGGCCCTGTCAGCTGTTGTCATTTAGGTGAGAATTTATCAGGTCTCAGAGTGCCCTCTGACTGGATTATTATGAATAATGAATGAAGCTTTATGCCACACTAAGGCATTAATAAGACTGGGATGACTGGGAGAAATTCACTACAACATCATAGCAGTAACTTTCTGCGAGCAAGCACACAGCTGGTGGGCTCGCTGGATTTACCTTCTGTTAGACACCGCCACTGAATGAGGAGCTCATTTAATTATTAAGCAAGTAGCACGATGCTTTCGGTTTAGCCTATGGGTGGTATCACTGCCCTGCTCAGGGAAATCTTGCAAGAAAAGGCTTTCTACCCTTTAAACAAACTCATTCTGCTCTTAAGAAGCTGAACTGGTGAACACCACCCCCCCCCCCCACCCCCCCCCCCCCGAAACAAAACCAGTGAACCTTAACTTTCATATTTAATTTTAATTTTTAAAAAAATAAAGGATATGTAAAAGCAACCAGTTAACAATAACTCCCCAAATCCCCTGACACAGAGGTCAGCTAACCTGTTGGCAATGCTCTGGGGATATTAGCCAGGATTACTGATTTTCTTTCTTATTTTTCCTCGTTCACTCAATATGTACCCCTGCAAATGAGAAACAGAGATGGAAGGAGACAAAAAGGCAGTTTTTGTCTGACCTAACCAGGAAGAAAAAAAGCTACAACCACCAAAAAAAGCAGATGTACAGCAGAGACCATTGGCAATAATCAACCTCCTGGTGCAGCAGTTCCAGCTGCACTCCAGAGAACCAAGCTCACAGGGCTGACAAGTACTCGAGGCTGTCATTTATCTTGGTACCAGCTTCACTAGGAAAATTATTTTATAGGGCTGGACACACTTACTGACTCAAATACCTTAGGTGCAGAATATCATTAAAACCTTAGGCTCTTACTATTCATAGCACTGTGTCCTCAGCAAAAACAAACAGTGTGCACTCTCTTTCAAATAAACACCTTCTCTCTACACTAATCTTTGTTTTATTTTTTCCCATTTAATTTGGCGTGCAGGCTCCAGCAAATCCTTTCTGATATTAGGCCAGGTCTTAATTCTTCCAAATGGCAAATCAAGGGGACAGTAAAGCAGGACCCAGCCTGAAGAGCAACAACTGGAGACACCGTGTCTCCAAAACACAACTCTCTCTCTCGGATAGAAATCTATCACTCACAAAGAATATTTTAACTTGTTATTTATGCATGGGCAGAGAGCGTTAGGAGTTGGTCTAACTTTCACATCAACCCCCCCCTCTGTTAACTGTTTTTGCAGCAGAGTCACTGATGCACAAATTATGAACAGAAACTTTATCTTTTTAAATGGAAATATGCTTTTTTGGCAGGGGCCGGATGTAGGAAACATCCATTTGAAAAGATTCAGTTTCAGTTTACTCGTACAGTCAGAACTGGGCGATGGAAGAGCATCGCGAGCCACAGCTAAGAAGAGGCAGAAAGCAAACTGCTCATCTCACAGGCTGTGTTCAAGACCCAGACACTGGGACCAGGGACGAACTCCTGCACTTGTTCACAGTGCGAGCAGAATTTTACAAGCAATCATGTCAGAGAGGTTTAAGAAGCTTTTCTTTAAAATACGAGTTAAATTAGCAAGTTGGATATGATATTAACAATATCAGCTTTTAAATACAGTCATACAGTAGCATCCCTCAAAACAAATACAAGGAAAATTAAAAGCCCTTGACTCAGCCCAACTCAGTTTCTGCTTTCTGGTCCCAGTTGCTTGGACCTGACCCTCAGAGAGGACTCATTTTCCAGTACAGTATTCAAGATCTTATTTTCTTTGATTATTTAAGAAAAATATCACCAGGAAAGAGAGACAAATGTTACCTCCGCCCTCAGCCCCGATCTTTTCCAATCAATACATAAGAAAAGTTCCTAGGACAGCAAATTTCATTACAATAAAAGAAACCAGTACAATTCTGATTTGCATTGACAATGTAGCCCTTTTGCTGTACTTTTGCTATTCTTTTATGAAAAGAAAATGATAAAGACAAAGATGATGGCAATCTTTCCATTGCTTTAGTACCTAGAAATAATGTAAAATGTTTTATTTCCATTTTTTTTCAGTGTCAGAGACCTCTAATTATAAGAAAACAGTGTAATCTGGAACTCTGAAACCACTGTACAACTCCTACTGAAATGGAAAATTCCTATAGATTTTTTTTTTCAATGAATTTAAAATATTTATCACGAATATCACTCACTGTATATTTTGTGGATAATAATATCTTCATATTTTTACTGCTTTGATCTAGAATGCTTCATATTTGCATCCTGCCACTTTTGCTATGTATAAAGAATTTGAAGATGACAGTGTAGTCATGTACGTTTTTTTAACTTGCGGATATTTTCATATATCAGTTTTCTCACAATGAGTCAAGAATGTAAATAATCTATGCTTGATTTCACATTGGTGAAACAATCCTTGAAAGCTGTTTAGGAAGCTAGAAAATAGAAAATTAAGTTTTCTCTCTTATTTTTAATTTATTATTATGACTTTGGATGGTTTTCACAACAGTAGGAAGCATTTCTTCTCTAAGAGCCTCCTATTTTGCTAAACCAGATACCGTCCTGTTTGGGATGAGCAGTGGCAAGGCTGAGTAAAAAGCTCCCAGTCCGTAATTTGTAAATAATGGCTTAAAATACAGCTTTGAAGGGACTGGAAAGATCTGTGAATTCCATTGCGTGTTAACTATGGAAAATAACTAAACACATAAAAACTAAAGTTGCCTCCTCAACACAACGCCGAATTTTCACCTGGGAACCATCTCCCATTTTTGCTGGTGTGCCATTGCAATGGAGCCACTACCTTCTGGAAAAAAACACTTTCTCAACAGAAACTCCCTAGGTAAGAATTCATGCTCACAGGCAAAGCACATCATACAAACATAGTAGGACCCCTCATTTAGCTGAGCCACCCAACCTTTTAGAGTGAGCCTGTGAGCATTGCGGAGAGCCGATACGGCCACACATCTATCACCCCTTTGGGAAGAAAGTTTCCACTGGTGAAATTGTGACAGATTCAAGAAACAAACCTTCCTTCTCACCCCCTCATCCCTCCCCACAAATCACCCAGTACCGCAAGGCAGAGGCACCACGGTTTCTGGCTCACCCCAAGGACTACTTTTTGCTGTTGGTAGGGTTCTGTCTCACTCCATGGGGAGTTCTATGGGCCTCCTTCCCTACTTTGGGCCAAAAGAAGCAACAGAGATGCAGCCCAGCTGAGTTTCCCATTGTGCGTGTCAAGTCTTTACAGCAGAAAGCACAATTACCAACTCTTATCCTAGAAGGAAAACATACAAACAAAACATACAAATCCCTATTTGTAGCTGTAGATGAGCTAAAAATCTCATTTTTTTATTTTTTGACCATTTGGAACAATAATCTATTTTCTCCTGCATGCTGGAGCTATTTCCCTTGGTTTAATATTTGAAATTTTGGTTAAGCTGAATTTCTCTGAGCTCTGTTGTTGGGTACACACTTCAGTCTTTCCTTTGGATGAAAGTTACAGGCAGCCACACTGACATCTCTCATTTTTAAATATGAGACTGTTAATGCATGGAGATAACACTACATGTTTTAATTTTTAGGCTGCATAATCTAGGACCACTGGTATAATAACTTTTTAATTGTAATTGAGCTAATGGACACATCTAAGAACACAAACACTGGCTAACTGGCTTTATTTTATTATCAGCGATAATGAGTAGCAACCCATGTATTTTAAAAGTCAAGGTATAGACACTGTAAAGTTAATAAGAACCTAGAGTCAATTAAAATAACAACAATTAGGTATTTTACTGATTTTTCAGCTTCCTTCAGCTACCTTTTATCTGTAGCAATTGTGTGGCACATACCACACTGATCTTGTAGCTTCCAAGGAAGATGATAATTTCCATTTAGGAGCACTGTTTACTTTCCCATGACTGAGAAAAACAGGCAGTTTTAAAAATCTCTGGTTTACTATTATATATGTCTGATCTATGCTATATATTCTATTTTGTAAAGCTTAAAACCATTTCTCAAGCTTAAAATTTCCTAAATCCTGGATTAGGAGAGTCTGGGATAGGTGGAAGAAAAGAATAGTCTTACCCAGCTCATATTTTGTACGCACTAATTCAAGGTTCTCTTCTGGAGAAGAACTTTTTTTTTCCTAAATTTATTTCCAACTACTTTTGTTTTCCTTGAGGGACCTTTGAAACACTATATTGCTACTTTTCATGTTTTTTATTTGCCCTCTGGAACAATAAAGGCTCAAAGGTTCATAAATATGCATTCTGTAAATGTATTATGCTGACAAAGTGTTGCTCAGATAGCTGCTCTTGCCTTTAGGGAATGAATAAGTTTACAGCATGCTTAAACAACAGTGTAAGGGGAAAGAGAGGGAGAGAGCTGTGTCAGCGTGTGGGCTGGAAATGGAACAAAAGAGTTAGCCTGAATGCACAGAGAAAATAGAAAAGAAATTCAGATACGACATCACAGTTAGCACCTTGCAGTAAGTAGGGGTGGGGTCTTGAGGGTGTTACTCACTAGTGATGTGCTTAAGAGGGCTTTCCTTGTGTTCTAGGAAGGCTACGCAGCCAAAACACAGAACTTCATTTGCCATTTTGCCACGTGCATCAGGGTGACTCCTTTGTTCCTCCCAGAGCACTCGGTTCCTGGCAGGGCCCTTGTCCCGCTTAATTCTCATCCCATCAGACACAGATCTGGTTCTGCTTTACTCATCTCTGCCGTGCTGGAAGCTTAGGGTTGATGCTTGTCAATACATCCACTTTTGGCAGGATGAAAACATTTAGCAATTAAAGATATCATTTAAACACATAGCTCCAATTGGCATATTAATTAATGTTGATGTGACAGGAGGTTTTGACAGATGAGCCTCAGGACCAGCCAAAGGAGGAAGGATGAAGCGTACATTTATATCTGAAATAAAAGCTACTGACAAGTCTTCCATCACATTCTTAATACCAAGCATTTCTTAAATGCTGCAAGTTCACATCCAGGTTTAGGAGCAGGGAGACACATCATAAACAGCAAAATGTCACATGTTGTCTTGCACATAAAACTGCAATAAACCTGGAGACAGGAGCACTTCACGTGCTCGGCCAATACAGAGCCAATCCCGCTTCCATGGCCACCTGACAGCAGAGGAGTATGAAAATACACAGCCATACTATGCCTCTACTCTTCACAAAATTATGGATTCTGCAAAAAGTATCTTTAACTAAGGCTAAACAAACATGCCAATGTTTTGATGCTACAGGTGATCTCTTAGACCTACAAATCTTAAGTCCCTGACATTTTGTATGGATAAAATCCAAAGGGATAATGTGGCCAACCAGTTGCTACCTCCAATTTTGTCACAGTCTTCGAGCTATTGGCTAAATGACTCCTAAGTAAATATATTTTCCTACTTAACATCTAGACTTCCATCTGGTTCTTTTCTTGGTAAGTGTTTTGGTATCATCTGTCATAGTTGTGAATACTGGCTACTAAATTATTCTTTTTGGCCTGAGATGTCTTCAAACTAATTTGGTCTTTCAAAAGCCTTACACCTTTCCTGGTCTCCTTCACGTCATCCTTTCCTTTTATATTACATCTCTCTTAGGCCAGGATTAATATCTTACAGTTCCTCGATATTTATTTCCTAATATTTTTTTTCCATTCTCACTTTGTTTCCTCTTCTCAACACTGAGCAAAAGCAGTTTAAACCTGAAGATGTAAAGGATGATCTTTTAGCCATGTAAGCAACTAACAGTGCTTGCAAAAGTAAAATACCTAAGACACCCTCTTCAAACAATCCCTGGTGTGTTGTGTCACGCTCGTCTCAAAAACTACCCAGTAAGTTGAAAACCAGGTTAAAAATCTAGTATGCACTACATACCAGGAAGAAAAACTATATAGTTTCTAATCTAAAGTTGTTCTTTTCAGAGAAGGCAAATCTTTGCAAAAATAATCACTGAACTATGCCTCATCAAAAACTTCTCCAAGTACTGCAAGGAAAGCATTGCAATATATATTTCCCGATCGCAGACTCTCAAGATCCGTAAGCCTGCTTTGCTGTCTGGTGTTCAGTGAAGCCCCAGACACTGCTTAGGGCAAGTTTGGGTGTTTGAGAACACAGCATCTGATTATCCCCGACAGTTATCCACCAGGGAGAGCCTGAATTCAGTCTACTCCACAGTTCCCAAACTGGGGTGAATGATGCACATCCACCTCAAAGTCTGGAAAGGCATCTGTGCCAGGTACAAAGGACTCGAAGGGAGTGGTGAAGGCTGTCTGAGAGGTTTGCCCCATGAGCAAGGATGAAGAGGCAGTCAAATAATCACATCATCTCTTGTGAAGATATGAACCCATGTTCTGACTTTTCTCCTCTCACCCAAAGCTTTCCACACGAAGCAGCAGGGATCTAACAGGCTGCAAAGCCTCAGTTTTAGCCTGCATGGCTGAAGCTCTCTCTGACGGGCATGTAAAGTATGAAATACAAACCAAAATATAAGTATTTCACCCCCTATTCTTCTTCCTCTCTATTTTGCACTCAGGAAAAGCCCAAGTACTGCTTTTTTCCTAACCCATACCAAACGTCAATATATTGCCCCATGCCCACTGGCACTTTTGCCATCTCAATTTTGCTTTGCTGAGAAGCACTTCATCTGCTTGAGCGTGTATTTATTTCCACGGAGCTCTTTTTTCCTTAGTTAAAATGACCAAAAGTGCACTCGTCAATGTACAGTACGTTCCCACATCTAAAATGCAAATGTTCGCCCAGTTATTTCTCAGCCCTCTTCAGGCAGCGACTCTGGATTTAATCTAAAAGCAACTCACAAACGAAAGCCTACTTGCAGAGCACAGAGTGAAAATGGGATTTGGATTGCCTAAGAGTGGAGCAGTCTCCCTCCTTTCCCACCAGCGCAGGATCAGTAAGTTTTCTTAAAAGTTCATCTCAAAGCAATCAAGAGATTAACTTGCAAAAATAGCGCAATGCATTCCAGGACTAAATGTGGGGCAAAGGCATTACAAAACTCCCAGTAAATATATTAATATAAAGCACATGAGAGCTTTAATCCACATTTTCAGAGCAAATTTCAACACCTATTCATCTGGCAAATTAACTTAGTGCCTCCCAAACTCTTGTGTAACATGACTTTGACCTAAAAGTCGCTGCTGTATTGACAGGACATGGTGTAGATTGTACCCAGGCAAGGTAGGAGGGTTTTTCCTATAAGCCCTGAACCGTGTCCCAGGTTCACGCCGAGCTGCAGACGCAGCCAACATCAGCTGAGCATCTTTGCATGATTGTACACAATTCATATCCCTGAAACGGCGTGGACTGCAAATGAGAGAACAAAGTGAAATCGTTGGCCACCACTTCAATCCTGCCCTTTGCTAGTAAAAAGAAATTTTTCCTAGTACGGACAAGGCTAGGTTTCAAACTGAAATTGTATGCGATCTATCTCTGACAATCAATGGAGGATGACAGAAGGGGGGATATAATAACCCGACTGCCAGCCATCGTCTGCAAGCATTCAACGGCAGAAGAAAAGGGAAAGTCCTAGAACGAAGAGGGGGAAAAAAGAAATAGGCTCCTGGGCTATTCAAGACTGAGCCAGACATACTGTGAGGGTTTCCAACAGAAAAATAACAGATCAAGACAGGGGATACAGATGCAGACACGTTCTGCATCTCTCCCATAGTTCCTGTTTAATAAAGCACAATTGATGATCATTTTTTTCTTTCCCTTTTTTTATCTATTATTAGGTTTTTCAAGTGTGTAAGTGTTTCTTAATCAAAAGAACAGTTCCATACAGCTCTTGACATCAAAGGAGAACATTTCCAAAGCTATTACAGAATCAAAGTAATATTCTGTGCAGAATCTGAGGTGAGCCATTGGAATAATCCTTCTGGGATAGAGATAAAAAAAATGCTGCATTCAATGCTGCCCAGAAGCATCCAAAGCAATCTATCAAAAAGGCCATAAAAATATTGGGCCACACTTACTCGATGCATGTACTCACCACTACTATTATTTTCCTCCATTTTCTCTTTGTCTGCTTAGCTGCTAATCTTACCTTTGTCTGAAAGTTCCTGCTGTATATATGAAAGTATCAGAGCTGATTAGTGAGTCACAGGAGGAAATGACCTCTGATGTGCTTCAAATCCACAAACCTTTTATATAGTTGAATCATATTGTGGAAAAAGCACATTACAGCAGCATTGTAGCAGCACCAGGTGAGCCTGACTGGTATTAGCAATCCTCTTCGGTGGCCCTTAACAGAATTTCACTATGATAAAGTCATTTATTAGTGACTTTTCTGCTTATCGAAAATGCATTTGATAGCAAACTATAAGTTAAATAAACTACAGCAGTTTAGTTTGATAATCGTTTCGATAAAAGGCTTTGGTCATCCCATCAACCCTCAGCTTCATTCTGTGCCCTGTACAACACACAGACTTCCCCCTTCACCTATAGGAGTGCAATACTGTCTTGTTTGCCAAAGGGACGGGCAGTTCAGTAGCAGCCGTGACCGAGTGAACTGAGGGGGCAGGGGAAGAGAGGGAGAGAAGGTAAGCGAACAGCAAAAGCTGTTGCATCTGACAATGGTAGTTGACTTCCTCCTTGAACCTAACATCTGGTAACATTTTCATCTTCTTCAAACTTGTAAAACGTTACGGTATTTCAGACAGTAGGAGTTCGTGTCCAAAAGAAATTTTAACAGTACAAAGAGACCACAAAATCCATTTCTTCCTCAGCCGCAGGGTTTTCTAACTCTTGACTCGTGGCTTACTTCACAAATACCTTAGAAATTCTCCATTTGCTTATCATTTTTTCAGAGTATTTTTGGCACTATTTTCAGCAGGCACAATATGCATCTACAGAAAGATTGTCTCTTACATATCCTCATCAGAAGGGGATAAAAGTGCGTAGATACAGATGAGATTTCTTTTCCTTTGCTGCCTAATAAGGCCAGTATGGGAACCAGAGAAAACTTCGTGGCTATCAAAGCACACTTAAAATTTATATTCCTAGAGGAAGATGCAGTACTTTCTGCAGCTATGGTTCCCACCTTTAAATTCCCAACTGGAAGTGCTGAGAGGCTGCAGTGGTGGGGAGAAGGAATCGCTTCCTACCCTTCGAAGGGGGCACAGCAGTACCCACACTTGTCTGCCACTACAGGAGAGCCTGGCAGCTGGTGGCACGGGATGCTCTGCAGAACCAAGGATACAAAGCCAGTTAGAGGCTACCACATCCAAATTCCTTCTGCCCTTACAGTACTGCTAAAGCTATACTGGAAACTGACCTTGGGGTTAAAAGAAGCCAGCAAAGATTTACAGTTTGATATTAAATGAGCTCTAACGAAACTCAGATCTTGCCAATACGCAAGCAGCACAAAGAGTCACTCAGCCACGATGACCCAACACACCCATCGTACGTGTTGTAGAAACTGTTTGTAACCAAGCTTCACTTTAAAACACACATGAAAAAAATCCCTTTAAAACTGTTCCCGTTCACATACATATATTGCTGCATGATGGGTGTCCCCAGTATGCAGAATTAACACCCACTCCTTCTAGGAAAAATTACGTTTAAAAACAAAACTGTGAGTAGGTGAGGATGTCTTGGTGGACCCCCGGTAGATGGAGTGGCAGTAGGCACTGCATTTGCCACCGTCTCTAAATTAGCACCATTCCAAAGCATAAAGCAACCACAGGATCAGAAGAAAAATGCAATCCAAACCTGCTGTGACCCAGAATGCAATATTCTTGCCTCAGTCTCTGATAAAATAGATACAGTAAACAACAAACCTGGAATTAATACTGGGCTTTTGTGTAAGTACTACTGGAACTGAAACAGGGCTGAAGTACTTGCAAATACTGCAGATTTCTTAAGAACTCTCAAACTTGGAGAAAACTAGGAAGAACAGCAAAATTGATTTATCAGAAAGAAACAAATAGCTGATGAGTTTTCACTATAGTCTAACCCAAAAGCATGCACTATAGGAAAAATAATGGAAAGTATCATAGATTTAGCATAGGTCATAACACTAAAGATCATTATTTATATCTTTACTACCTTTAATGGCTTCTTATTTGCACTACAGAAAGCAAGCAAGAATCCTATGAGAAGTGAAATTATACATGGAGATATTTATTGCAGGTAAAATGTTTCACAATACCTCAAATACGGTGTAGATAAAATAGCATGAGAAACTGAACCACTCTGGGGACAAGATGGAAGGAGGCAGTAACAGGAAAAGATTTCTATCCTATGGAAAATGTCATTTTTCTCGTCTGCATATTTGAAGGACTCATGTATTCTGTTATTTCCTCTGCCTCACTTGTCTACGAGATGACAAGTGATGCCCAGCTACTTTGGCATATCACATTACATTGTGTCATTCCACCACCTGCCAATGCCAGTGGCCCATCAAGCCTGAGAAATCAAAAGAAACAATTTGTTAGGAACTGGGAAAAGAAAAAACTCCCACATTTTAGCCAAAAATAGAAAGTAATTTTGCATTAGTAAATAGACCCAGAAACATTGAACTACAAAAGTAAGTGAGCATGAGTAATGGAAGTATCAATCTCATAGGCAGGTTCCAGAATTTCAAAGCATTTCAGTATTTGTGCATTGATAGCTGTGTGGAAGACAACATCCATCTCAGAATAAATGCAGTTCTGCAGGAACACTGCTGCTCTTCGTACTTTCCTTTAAGGGCAGCAGATCTTGTGATGAAAGAAAAGGTAAAGCAACTGCAAGCTTTCATTGAAAACAATGTTATGGAAATATAAACAAACACGCAGTTATTTTTGCTGGCAATAATAAAAGGAAGCACCATTGAAAAAATATAAAAAGATCACTGACTGGACTCTCACGTGTTCTTATATTTGTTATGTAACCAGAGAAAATTCCTTCATTTTTGGACAGTCCACAGCTACCAACAAACTTGGCTTTTTTTAAAAAAATAAGGAAAAATAAATCACTATTTGCTTTGCTCTGCAGTGAATATTAATGAACACAATACAGACAGAGGAAACAGCAAGTTTAGTACCAGCCAAATTACAGCAATCATTTGAAAAGCTGCTGTCCTTCGGGTACCTGTTTTGTTACTTGTGACGCCGCGGCAGTGCTCTTACAGAGAGAGTTGGTTAAAGACCTAATCCCATCCTATACTGAGAACTACCTGATATCTCCACTCACAAATATATTTTCCTCAAAATCCTGTATATTGTGGCCTTTTAATTTCTTCAATAGCTGTCACGTGCGAATCATGTTCTGTAACGCATCCTTTGTGATCCACAGAAGTAACAGAAGCCTGCTCAGTGGCTCCTGGTCCAACTCCTGGGTAACCGGGACTGCAGCAAAGTAGTTCGCGATGCTACCAGATTCTCAGAATGGAAAGGGATTTTAATGTCCCACTAGGGAGAAGGGAAAGAAACCACAAAACCAATCTCATCCTCAAATCACAGCAGAAGTACATGGGAAAGCAAGCACAAAATTACTAGGAGAATAAGAGAAGTACAAGGCTACCAAGGCAGATGCTGTGAAAAGGGCATAAAATCGAAAGGAAAAAATTCTCAAAGCAAAGAAAATCACAGAACAGAGCAGAGCTAAGAGGTAAAAGGCAGAACTGAGAGCTAAGCACGGTGTGAAATGCAGAATCCCACAGAAAGTGGGAATGCTAAAAAAAGGCCAGAAGCACTGCAGGAACTGGCTGCACTCCAGAAAAAGAGCAGAAACCAGAGGTACAAATACACAAGAGGAGGGCAGAAGTTGAGGTTTGCATGCTGCTCCAAAGTTGTGGGACTTCTCTAGGACTCCTGCTCACTTCCACAATTTGCTATGAATTATTCTGCCTGAGAATATCTGTCTGGCACACAATGGAAACCCATATTGTGCAAGTAGCATGGAAAAATAAAATGGAAACAGTGATATAATTAGAGCCAAGCTGCACACTCAGGGTCACCAAGGTAGAAAGCGCACCATGTTTCTCCATACTGAGCAGGACATGGGGCTTTTTAATAGCACTCAAAGACAGCCAGTTTAAAAGCATCTACGACACCCACATCACATAATAAATGCTCAGTACACGTAAAAGAAGTCCCTTTATGGTGCCAAAAATGGACACCCATAGAGGTCAAGAGAATGGATATTCCTGTGCCAAATGTCTTTAAGATCTTCAGCTCCTTTAGAAATATAAAGTAGAGGACACTATCATGATAGAAGTACTTCTTGCTTCATTCTTCTTTCTTAAGTAATAGGAAAATAACGTGATTAACATGAGTGAGCATGGGCAGAGGTGGACAGGAAGCATCCAAGTCCTAAGTTATGACGTCTTGTGGTTTTTAACAGTGTTCTGGATGCAGAAAGTCCCAGCCATTGCCTGACTCCTGTAGAGATGACTCTGTGCTAGATACCAAAATGAGTGAGTGTAAGACCGGCAACACCTGGCAAACAATCGAGCTGAGCACAATGAAGCAGGACACAGCATCAGTCACTCAGTAACAAACACCAGCACATCTGCAAGGCAGCCCGATTTCAGTGAGCTGACCCCACCGTGCTCCTAACGCACAAACGGCCACGTAAGAGCCGTTAGAGGCTGCCTGGCCCACGCAAGTGCCACAGGGTGAGCTCACACCACCACCTTCCCCACAATGGCTCCGTCAAAGGTCAATATCCTTGTAGGCAAATGGCAACACTGACAAATCTACCATACCTTAACATATCTGGGCAGCCTGTGCTCCCAAGTACCACTTTTATTCACTTGCAAACTAAATGAGACGCTATACAAATCAGACTAGGCTAAGACACAAAGTTAGCTCACGCAATCATCATCTTAGTGTGACACTGTATTCTTTTTATAAATACATCAACAAAAACCAGCCCCAAAACTACGACCCGTTTGTCACATGACAATTAGATAAACCAATTCAAACGAGGTATATGTTCCCTATTTATGTAGTGTAGCAGGGCAAAAATGATTCTGATACACCTCCAGCAGCACGTGTTCATTGTAGGGGACACATAAATTATTTTAAGGGAATAATACATCTCCAAGGACATTTTCATGGATTAAATGTCAGGGATGAAATATTGTATTTCAACTTAGTTAGGACCTTAAAGAATGAATATAAAGACAATTATTGAGAGGTCTGAAGGACACAATTGATTTCTTTGCAATTTCAACTCTGAGGCTCTTTACGCAGAAAGAATTCTATTTCAGGTTTCCATTACATTAAGATGTAACGCTGACCTTATTTTAAGTTTGCCAGAACCATAGAATATCTGATACAAAAGGAAGTTGTGTTTTTGGATTGCATGTTAAACAGAGTTTTACACTCAATTACTGCAAAATAAATTACAACTATGATCTACAGTTCTTTTTGCAGTACCTTGATGGTCCTGTACAAAGATTGAAATTAAAAATAAGGAGGAAATAAAAAAGCCAATTCCAACAGGAGCTCCATAAAGCAGGCAGAATTTATACAGTTGGAAGGTACTTTGCTGCAGGCAAATCACTGCCAGCGTTCCGAATCAACATGTGAGCCAACTTACAGCAAAAGTTTATTTAATGAGATGACAGATTGTACTGAATACAGGGCATATTCTCAAATAGAGGCAGCACTCGGGTACAGTGGGATTCTGATCATGATTACAGCATTTGGGTACTGCTCTAATAACAAAATCATACTGTGCCTCATTTAAATTTCTTACAGAAAAGATACATAAATCATTAATCACAAAATATATGTAAAGTTCTCACAGCACACCATATAGAATACCTTAGTTGTCTTTATAAAAGCTCCTGGCAGTTTTGAGAATAACTAATGCTGTTTAAAGAACATATTCAAGACTGAAAATAACAATAAATGGGAAGAATATGCTATCTATGAGTAACATAGTTAACTTCATGGATATTACCTGCATGTCATCCATTTCTACCTATTTCAGATCGTTGTCATCAAGTCGCGCACTCTGAGAGAATGAAAAATAAAGCAAATTTCAAATAAAATACAGGCTTATAAACAGATTGCTCAACATTATAAACATTTCATTACTAAATAGGTGGAACTTTTTTTTTAAACAACAATTTTTTCGAACAATCACTACCCTTATGTATCGTAACAGCTTTAAAAGACGACAGCTTCACAAATGCTGCATTGGTGGAGTTTCACAAGGTCTTCTTGGGATTTATGACATTGTGAGGGACGGCCAAACGTTACAGGAACAGAACGCCAAAACCAGATGAGGGTCAACTGCGCGATCCTTTGCCCTTCTAGGTGGAGCCGACAATTCACACTGAATTGCCCACTCCTTTGAAAAACTGCAGGCAAGTGGGTCATTTCTTCCAATTGGTTTCCCCCAGGGAGAAGTTAAGAGATGAGAGAGGAAATACTGTGGCCCAGAGGGCCCGTGCTGGCTGTTGGATCAATGGCCAGTGTCAGCAGGCTTCTATTTAATGATGCTCCAACCAGCGTCAGCCTCGCTAACGGCCACACTTACCACTGATACCTACACACAGGAAACAGGGTGCTGGAAAGACCAAATAATTGCCTCATTCTGCAGTATGTAGAATTCTTTCTTAAAGGTGTACGGCTTGCATTTTATTTTCATTGGATGGGTCCTTAGTTTTTAACAAAGAGAACACATTCACGTTGCCAACAGTGCAATGCAACAGTCGAGGGCAGCTAGTAGCAACTACACCAGGGTGACCACAGATCAATTTACAAACATTACCTATAAAGAAGCATGTGGTGCTTTGTATGCCTTGCTAATAAATATTAAAATGTATAGAAAATTATTATTTCATACATATGGGAATTTATTTATTATACTTTTAGGGTAGCAACTTTGGCAAACAAACCAAAACCCATCAAAAAATAAGAACCAACAATAAAAACACACCACAAGAAAATACAAAAACAAGACAGGGCAACCCATGTCCTATACCTGCTGTTATACAAGGACTGAGTCATCAAAGTCATCTCCACATCCATGCAAGCTCTGGTGTGGAACAACTAAATTACAGAAACAAGAAGTCTGTAAATTGTTCTTCCAATTACTGACTTACTATTATTATTGGATATTCCACACAAACCATCTACAAAGACTCTCCCACCCGAGGCAGGATTTTTCAGCCACCAAACACCCAGCACAGTGCTCTCAGCATAAGGAGAAATGACACGCAGCCTTTCCTTCAAATCCAGCCTAACGCGCTCCAGCTGGACCCTCCTGTATTTCCAAAGCCCATCGCAGAAGCCACAGCATTAAAAACAGTCTCCATAAGAATAATGCTTTAAGACACCTTTCCTCCCTGCAAACTCATTAAAACATTTTCAAGTGGTCCTCAGAAAGCTGTTCAGGTCTGTCTAGCAGAGCTTCTGCCTTGGAGGAGCTACAAGTGGAAGCACCACAGCTGCTCAGACTGGGCTCAAGCACAAGTCCTCCTTTCAGGGTTGAAGTTAGTGCAACTGCTTTTGACTCTTCCTGTGCTGCTGAAAACAAACTTTGACTTCCCCCTACCCAGCGAGGAAAAGTATAGCAGGAAGAATTTTAATCCTAACAGATCACAGAATGAAGAAATCACACACTAAAATAATTATTTGTTTTAGAATAAGAAACAAAAATCATTATTGCCAAGAACATGTTGAATCCAGCAAAATTAAATTACCTTGTAAGAGTAAAAGCTCTGAATCACTTGCAAGTCCTTTTTTATTTCTTTTTTAACTTATTACAAATGAGTGAAAATCAGGAGTTCTACCACAGTGGACTTAAAGTACATCAGAGATGAGTATTCAGACAGTACCTCTAACTTTCCTTTTCCCTGGCACCAGAGGGTCTGACCTACATGGCTGGTGCTGGGAAGCAAGAGAACCGAGCAGCACGTGCAGCTCTGCCTCGTGCCAGTACCCACTTGGAAGCAAATGCTACACAAGGCACACTCGGTCACCACGTTCACTCTGCTGCCTGTGCTGCACTGAAGTGCAGTGAGGCAGACAAAGGACCCCAGGTGCTAGACAGCCCGGACAGCTCTGATAACCCACAAGCAGGTCTAGGGAAACACATGCCCTGTAAACACTCCAGGACAAAAATGATGCAGTGATCCCTGCCAGATCAGTAACTGTTAAATGCTGGTTTATAATATCAAGAAATTATTCTTGGTTTAAGGAAATTGTCTCGTAAGACTGAATTGCTGTTGAATTTGGAACTGAATCTACTCATCGTACTCATTATTTGCCTCCAAGAAGCTTGCGGTCAGAAGTTTCAAATTTTGAGTTCCCATTTAACCCAAGGGCAAACCTACCAGAACCTACGACTTCTCTGACAACTGTCCCCCTGCTTCCTCCTGCCAGTCATTTTCCTTCCCAAATCTCAGTTTTGATAAATCTCTCAGGGTAAGTTCCCACTAGCACGTAAGAGTTTAAAAGCAGAGTTGCCACAACCAGCAGCTGTGTTGATGCATGAAAGCTGCCTCCCCACCCCATCCCCAGCGCTCAGCTGCTCCTCGAGGCTGCAAAGATCCATTCGAGATCCTGACTTCTCTGTTTCACCAAGGTGGGCAGAACTGTGCTCTGCCAGAAGACATCCAGTAGATTTAGGTCACAGCAGAGAACACCCAGGCCATAAACACAGAGCCTTTAAATCAAGTTTTACTGCCAAAGATTTTATTTTACACTCAAGTAGTAAATGAATGAAGTGTACGTGTCATACAGGATGCAGAAGTACAGGAACATATTTGTTTGTAACAACAGCTTACAATGTAAGTTCTCTGCTTGTTTCAATATTTGACTTACCTTTTTTGCAATATAAAGAACATAAGAGGAGTGGCAGGAGAACAAACAACAGCGATAATTGTAACCGAGGAGTTTCTGACTGAACATAAGGAAAACAAGGTTTACAGCAGAGCCAGCTAAACATTGGGGCAGGATGCCCAGAGAAGCTGCACAATCTTTGTCCCTGGAGGTTTTCAAAATCCAACTGGCTGAAGCCCTGAATCCAGGTCTAAATCCAGCATTGACTCTGCTCGCAGGAGACTGGACTAGAGACCATTCTCAAGGTCTTTCCAACCTGAATGATTCTACAACTTGATTCAAGCAGAATCAGCAATGAAATTCAAACAAGTCCCTTCTTCCTCTCCCCCAAAAATCTTACAAGAAAATTCAATATTCATCTTTAACAATCATCTTTTCAACTGTCCAGCATGACTGAAATCAAAGAAATAAGCAACAAATTAAGTGGATAGAACAGTACCAACACGTTAAAAGGCAAACTAAGAGCCTTTGCGTGATTTAAAATTCTCTTTGTAGCAGCAAACACACATTTTTAATGCCAATTGTGTAAAAAAGCAATAAACGACTGTATAACAACTCCAAAAATATTCCTAGTCATTTTTAAATGGGAGATTTCCTATTCACACTGAGAAAGGACATCAGAGGAACATGAGCAAGATAACAAACATTTCAGTTTCCAAGCTTCTCTTAGCCCTCAAAACAGTGGCAGTGCCACGCTCCCAGCAAGTGCCCCACAGAAGACAGAGAACGAAGACCTAGGAGAGGAAGCAGGGGACCCCAACATCTCTACTCTGCCTTGGGGACTGTTTCTGTCCAGTTTGAGACCTCTTCCTGTTGCTAGGATTTAGACACAAAGCAAGCAGAACTATGAGGAAGGACCCAATGCACCTGATTTCTTAATTTAGTTTTATTTCCATATGAACAGAAAATGTCAATTAGACAAGGTATAAGGCCTCCACTCATCATTAAGGCAGTTGTAGAAGAACAAATTCAGTAATGGAATGACAAGATACAAATTGGCAACAAAGAACAAATACAAAACCTGAAAAATACTAGAAAAGCCCTTGTTTCATGCCAACAAGCAACTGACCCTCTAAGGGAAAAGAATTATTCTGGTGCAAATAAACAGCAATTAAATGTGTATACGCTCACACGTAAACTGAATCTGACATTCAGCTCTTCATCCTACAGTGTCGAAACCCCAAACTTCTTCGTTTTATGGAGAATTTTGCTTCTCAATCTCAATGCACATATGAGGACAATCACGAGCAGTCAAAGGTCAGACAGTCCGAGCTCAGCTCTAGACCCACAGGACAAATCACTATTTGGCTGTTGACAAGAACCTGCAGTATTGCTGCAAGTATGCAGCCGCCTGTATCTACACCACCCCTCAGTGTAATACAGTGTAACTTCAGTTTAGCAAGATACAGATAGCAACAAATAAGAGAAGCCAGGGTAAGGGTGTGAGAGTAACAAAGTCCACAACACTCTGGATCCAGCCAGTGAAGATCTTAAGCACATTCTTATTTCAAGCAATGGTGAAAGCACTGAAATCAAGTTGCTGTAAGAAGAAAACACCTCCTAGCTGTGTGTGCAGAAACAAGACAAGACAAAGTTATATACAGTAAATAGAAAGAAATTAAGGGCAAACACTTTGTATTTGAAGCAGTAGAAAACTAAATCAAGGCTCAAATTCAAGGACTCTTGAAGTACTTGGAGGAACACAACCTGCTCCAGCACTATAGTCCTGAAATAAAATCAAATCTATGGGACTCAAGCGTCTTACAAACAAAAAAAAGAAAGTAGTAATTTGGTGAAGTTCCTTCTTCAGCACATGAAACACCTAAGCCCAAAGACAGTAGTTTAATCCTGACAATTCTGATACTCTGAAGGGAGAAAAGAAGTCAAAATGACACAGAGGTTAAAACAGTGAAGATAAAAGCTAAAGAACACAGATAGTGAAGAGGGCTGGGATGTGATACTACTAACTTTGAGACACTTGATACGCAGGCATGGGAGAAGTGTCAGAGATAAAAAGGTTGCAGCCCTGGAAAACAGGCAACTAAAATGTCAGGGATGATAGGAAATAGTCTAGAGGATTTAGGAATAAAAATTAAATCATTGCATCTGAACAGGTCTGAGACTGTGACTGGATAGCCAAGGAATCATCTGGAGACAGAACTACGGGAGAACCAAAGTGGGGAGGGAAGCACTGGGGGGTTGTGTATTCAAATTAATGTGAAGAACTAAAAACTTGAAAACAAACTGGAGTGAGAATGTTCAGGTACATGAAATCAGGGGATGACAAACAGGGAACAGAGAGCAAAGTATCAAAGAAAGAGAATCTGTTAGGATGATGGGTGCCAATCTCTTCCAGACAGAAGAAAGAGAGACTTGGTTGCTAATGAAGGAAATGAGAGCAGGATTTAAAGAGGAAGAAGTCATTCAGTGAAAGGAGAGAGGCACAAAAGATACAGAAATAAAAGGGGTGAACTCGTATCCTTAAGTGTCTAGAAACACTTTCTGAGAAGTAGAACAATTTTGAGAAGGACCTCAGCATGCAAAAATCAGGACTGATTCCAAAGACACATTCTGTATCAAGAATGAAGGGAGCGCTAAAACGAACAGGTTATCTGCAAACAAGCGCACCAAGGGAAAGAAGGTAAGATAAAAGGAATTAAAAAGTCCGTTTGGAAGAAGAATTAGAAGAGGTAAGGCAGAGCTGAGTCCACGGCTGCGCTGTGCTGACACACTCTTCGGAGATATTTGGAAAGGCAGGAATGGAAATTAAAAAAATACAAGGAAAAAACGTCTGCGGAGACACATGGAGACAGGGCAGTGTGAGAACAACCAAAGAAACCACGTATAGAGAACCAGATAGAGATGAAAATAAAGACCAGTGAGTCAAAGGAAGTGAGGCCAATGAAGGAAGGAGAGAGCTGAGAAGAGTAAAGGAGTCAGAAAGGTTAATAGACTGGAGATCCCAAAAGGAGTGAGTGACAGGGTAGAGGAGAGAGAAAGACAGATAAGCTGAAAGAGAGCAGGGAGTGATCAGAGAAAGGGAATTTAGAAATGAGAGATAATAAAGTGAACAGTATTTAGTAAAGACAAGGTCACGGGAATGATTGAAACAGTGAGAAAATCTGTCTAAAACTAGAAATCAAAGGCATCAGGCAGGAAAACAAAATGAAGAACAGAATTAAGAACCATCAAGAAAAAAAATAGGGCTTGACCACGGTGGGGGATAAAATTTGAGAAGAAAGAAATGGGTTCAATTTAGCAATAGCACAAAGAAAGAAGTAAACTAATGGCCACTAGGAAAACTACACACGGAGGACTTGAAATCAGGAAGAGGGTAGAACAGACAACAGGGCAGATGGAGCAGAAGCAGTGGAAGACAGGAATCACAGGACTTCAGAACTGAATATGAAAGGGAAACAATTTTTTAAAAGCATTCAACTGAAGAACAAGGTTCAAGGAAGGAAATAAAAGTTTGAAAAGGAACTTCGAAAATCTGTATGAGAGTCACATGTGGAAACATAAGTACCACCCCACTGCGCATGCCCAGCACCTGCACTTCCCTCCTCGGGAGATCTTGGCAGGAAGGTTTAATTATTCACCCAGACCAAACTAGGGATCAGGAATTCAGAAGACAAGCCCTGCCAACGGCTACATGATGTGGGGGATATGGCAGGGTGGAAAAACTTCTGACTGTTAAAGTATTAAAATGATGGAGAAGCAGCAAATTCTGCTAACCAGCACCTTTAATTCCAAGATTAAATTCACTTTCCACAAAGCAACACTTGAAGGCCTTCGTTGACCTGCCCTCACATCAACCTCCCGTTCCTAGAAGCTCAAATACTCAACACAGCATTCGCACTCAAATTCAGCCTTTAAGACTCTCATCTCACAATATCACAGCAAAGACAGAGATTAAGTGGACAGATTGTTGAAAATAAATGTACTGCGAATTTGGGTCGCCATCAGAGATATTCGAGCGCCACTGGCATGAGAAGTTGTTCTCCATTTGCAATGTCAGGAATTACACTCTACAGCTTTTTTTACCCAGGAGCATGAATCAACACCAGCCTTCTGTGACACATCTAATATTGTATTTAATTTCCAGTATATAGGCATGGTTTTAAAGTTTCTGCACATTACAAAAAGACTACAGAGTTCTGTTGCCTGCTTGTACCATTGGTAACTGGATCAGTAGAGTGAACAGGAGAGGGGAGCAAAGCACACCACTCCCTGCTACCAAACCAGTGACAAAGTGTAAAAAGTGGGCATGTCAATTCCATGTACCTACTGATTACTAGTTATTCCTGTGTATATATGAGGTTCACTCAAAATTACATAAAAACCAGCCTGCCTTTAAACAAGAGCTCCCAGCACCGGGGTCTTCGTGGGAGCTCTTTGTTATTTTCATGCTTTTCAGATATTTTCACATGATTTCAAAATAATTTTAGATTTGTGTTTAAATCTTAGATAAAAACACTCTTTGGGGTTAGTTGTGAATATATTTGATGTATTCTTTTCTAGATAGTTTTTTGACAAATAATGCAAAAATCTATTTTCAATGTACTGTCTTTTGTCAAGAAAACTCACCTATAATCAATTACTGGAAGCAGTAAATTGTCCACAAGATAGGTAGCATCTACTGTAACATAAATATATATCTGTAATAAGAAAAGTCTGAAAAAAATATCATAGAACCACTATCAGTTTTTACATTCTATTTAATATCTGTATGGTTTATTTCTATTAGGCTACTGCACAGCAGGGGAGTTTTCAAGGCAAGACAAAGACTTTATGCAATGTAATTCAAAGCAGAAATTTCACTCATGAAGCAAGTTAATATTGTAGCATTACTGAGATAAAAGGAGGGCTAGTCAGACATTTTGGTTAGAAATGTAACTCCATCACTGTAAAGAAAATAAACGTAATGCTATAGCTTAAAATAAATACTAGAAACAACAATAAGAGTTTAAATGCTTAAGTACACACATTTGCTGACTCCTAACTCATGATTTCTTTACCTAATGTGTCCTTCCAGCCAGAATGGGGCACGAGATGGGGGCAGGGGGGGAAATACCTAATATTGGTTTCTTTCAGGAAAAGGTCAATAACTGATGCTTAACACTAGATGCAAATAGCCTGACTCTGTTGGGTTTTTTCAGCTATTTTTAAATGTTCTAGTACACTTAAGAACAAACTGGTTTGAGTACTTGTGCATATTAAGAGCTAATCCTCACAGTCAAGCAAGTATTGTGCTGCCTTTTCCAACACAAACCATTTCATTCCGTGACATGTGAGCCACTCTTACAGAATATAACTATCATTTTTAAAATTCAATAATCACATAGTAAATGAAAACAAATCTTGAGGTTGCTAAACACAAACCAAGGTTTCTCAAACACCTCCTCCCTACAAATTGTTCCACTGAAGTCCTACAAGACAAAGTAAACACAGAAGCTAGAAGGAAAACTAAGGATTCATCCTACAAAATCCGGAAACAAAACTAATAAAAAAAAGTATTAAGCTAAGCTCTGATTTGGCACATCCTATTTATAAACTCCTGTATTTTGCCAAACGCAATTTCTGTAGTATTTGTAGTTTTAAAAAATACAAACCCAGAAAAGCTCCTGGCCTAGCTTGAGCGTCCACAAACCACAGAGCTGGATTTTTATTCTTCAGCATTATATGAAATCAATAATTACAGCTGCACAGAGAAACAAACAAGAAAAAATTTGAACATGTAGGGAACTGACTGCATCTAGAACCTATGTGTGAATGTGTACATACACAGCACTATTTTTTGTTGAACTAACTTCTTTTTACTCACATAAGGAAAAACATTTAACTGACTGTAGTGTCTTAGCAATAACACGGGTAATAATTATGTTTTGACAGTTCTGTATAAAAAGTTCAGCCTTGAAATACAAGAAATTTCACTCTATTCTCTATCTTTACCACATTTAAAAAAGAAGATATCTTCTTTCCTTAACAATAAAAATATTACTTAAGCAAACCCCAAAAGTTACTAACAAAAATATTCTGAATTTGCTTTTCAACTAATAAAGTATTTGTAAGACATTTTGCATATATATATTTATTTCCCAAATGAAGGAGCGGCAACCTTCTCTTAAACATAAAAGCTAATATTTACTTTTGCTAAATATAAAATTAATTCTCAGGATACAAGTATAGAAACCCAGATATTCAGGAAGAATACATTTTGTGTTATACTACACTATTATATATTTAACAAAAGGCTTCTGTATTTAAAAAAAATAAATTTAAATACACTGCAAGGTGATTCAAATTATTTTAAACACAAAACTCTACAAACAGTGACATAAACAGCTGGGAAGTTGTGACTCGAAGATCGCATCTTTTAATCAGGCAGTCTCATAAACACCACCCGCAAAAGAACCCCTTTGCTAGAAGAAGCATCTGCACGGTTTTAAGACTTAACTATGCAGAGTCCTATTGCCCCAGGGCAGCGCTGCACAAGTCTATTGAAAACGATCAGACTGCAGCATCAACACCTCAAATTTTCCCAGAAACCCCCCAACAAATGTTTAATGTGCATTATGACAGAATAACAAAAGAAAAAAGGGATGCTACAAAAATTTCAGCGTGACAATCTTTCCCGAAACTATTTTCCCATCCCATTTGGCAAGCAGAGAACTAATCCTGTCTACTCTTACGCTCAGAACTACAAGCTACAATTCAATATAAAATACAACAACCTTCTATAATAATTATGTCCCTCTTAGAACAAAGATTAAAATAAAGTTAACTGTGCTGATTCATACTTTCCATAAATTACTACAAAGGTGAGATTCAGACATTTTGCTTCTGGATAATAAGCCTAATATCTGTATCGTGTGCAAAAGTGCAACTGTGTTTTAGAACTGAGGCCCATCTGAATGCAAATTTGTTATTAAATAAAATATTCCTGAACCCACTTAACACGGAAAACAGTGGTTCTCAGTATCTTTCAAAGTTCCATTTACATATTTAAACCTGTCGTAGAACTGCAAGTTAGTAAAAATACAAAAAACAGAAATGAACAGAAAACAACAAAGCTTGTATATAAATTGGTTTACAATTCAAAGCACAACAGTAAGCTTCAAATAATTACATTTCAGTAACACATAAACAAAGAGGTGGGCTGATTTACTTAAAATACTTGGTTATTTCTGCTTTTTTCTTCACGCTCTGATGTCTGTTTAGCTGCTCGCGGTGTGTGCATGCATACGTTTCGCTACATCATAGACATAGGTTATGTCTGGTCGCTTCTCTGGATCCGGGTTGATGCACATATTAACTAATTGTCGCAGCTAGGAAAGGAAAATAACATGTAAGAAAGCCAACGCTCCTGTCAATTAGTATTTGAGCATTATCAAATGCAAATTAATAAGAGCGGTAAAAATTAGCCAAACATAGCAATTCTGCATAAACACACACGCTCTGCCCCCCTCCTCCCCCCCTCGACGCACACTGCACGCAGTTCCGTGCAAGCGTTTATGCACCGCTCCCAGGATTTTTAGTTTGGACTGTTGTCCGGAAGAACTGATGAGCAGATCGAAGTTCTAATCCTTTAAGAATACAACTTTAGACAGGCATTTAGTCACAAAATACATCATTGAAATGAAAATTTCTGTGCCTTTGGGGGGCTGTGCCTGCAAACCACAGAAGGCTGAAACTCACCCCAAGGAGGTAAATGGGAGCTGCTGGCTCACTCTGCTCCAGCACAAGAGCTGGTGGGCAATAAACGGCACTGCTGCGTGGCAGCTGCCAACAGCAAAAGGCAGCGACTCTCCTCAACCTGCAGAACCTCCTCCTGCTACAAGCTACCACTACACACAAAGGCAGAAAACAACTGAGCAAATGAACCTCGCTCGAGGGCTATTTAATATAAAGACTCCACCTTTGACTAAGGAAATCTCCAAACTCCAGCCTGGAAGGTGGGAAACTATTTTGGGGGAGTATCACATTATGCCAGCCCTGCTTCTTCACTTGCCCAGCACTGGAGAGGTGACACAGGCATAAACAACCTTTGGTCTATGGCCCAGTACCTACTCTTAGATCACTGATTTTTTCTTTACAGAAAAAAGAACATAATTAACAAATATGTCCATGGAAGCCTCTATCTGGAAACAAATAAATAAATATGACTAGAAAACCCCATATTTCCACAAACACCACAACTTATCGTGCTTTCTACAGTTTCAGCAGAAACAACCCAAAGAGCTCCCACACCACTCAGACACTTCTCATTGCCTCCACAAATTGGCAAAGCAGTTTGCAGGTTTCCCTTCCTCCCTTGGTATGTCTCAGGTCACACTAGAACGCAACCTAGCGTGGCCAACCTTCTATTTTAAATTGTGGATCTCCTAAGTATTTTGTAATGGGGACATGACAATTAATTAAAATGTTAACAATTCTTTGCAAGAGCACCTTAACCAACCTTGAAGCTCTTCCTTCTTTTTAGTAGCTTTGCAAATTCTCCTGGATCTCTTACGGCATTGAGGGGAGGAAAAACCTCACAAACAACGAAGACGACAACACCCTGTGATCTGCTTCTATGGCATTATGTCAAATTTGGGCGAGTTTCCCTCCCTCCTATGACTATTGAAAAATTCTGTCATTACCACAACTAGAGTGACCTCATCACCATGATTATTCAGAAGTCACATAGATAGTGTATTCAAATCTGTCATCCAAGAGTTTCTTTCCTGCTTTTTATAAAAAGACCAAGAAGGATTTTAAATTACAATTACATTCCTTTCACTTTTCAGAAGATTAATTTAAATGCGCAGGAACAGGAAGATCAGAAGTTAAGCAAGAAATATTGCATATTACTATTTAAAATCTTGTCCATTCGCCCTTGTAGATACACTGTAAATTGTATACAATGTACAGGGCTTTCATATTTAACAATACAAAATCTATGTCACTAGACATCCCCTTTCTTTAGCAAGGAGAGCTTAATACTGAAAAATGAGATCATTAATTCTGAAGATAGTGATCAGATTGCTAGACTGAAAAGAAACATTAAATCAAAATTATCTGTAACAGACTTGCTATTTGAATCTTAAATATGCTAAGAATATTTTGACTAAAGGCATTATAAAAGCCATCATATTGCTCCTGGCAGCCAATAAATAAAATACAATATCACTGTCAGGGAAAACTATTAGCCTGTAATAACTCATAATCATTTGAAGAACAGAATGCTGGAAATCATGAACTGCTGTAAGAAATAATAATTGCCAACGTGTAATACAAACATGCAAAGCAAAACAATCTCCTGTAGAAGAACCAGGTGGGACACAGCATAAGGAACAGGCACAACGTATTAGCAGAGGTGAGCAGCTTGCTACGCAACACCTCAGGCAGCCTGCATGGAAAATGGGAAAAACTGAAGAACATCCAAAAACCTCAAGCCTGAAATTAGACTCAAACAAGTAAACATTTTGCAAAGAGAATATAAGTGTAATTTATCTGGAGAGTAGGACACCACATCTTATATACATACATTTATCTTTCTCTGTGAAGCCTTCCACCCATTCAATAGAACCGCGTACAGTACATAAAGTCTTAGTAAAAGACCTTGAAAGATTGAAGCCTATAAAGCCATCATTCGAGGGGAAACAAGTATTCTTTCTCCTCTTTTTATTAGCTGTATATTGATAACTTCACTGCAGGTAGAACAGCAGAAGCAAACCTTCAAGAAATTTACCTGTGAAAAGCATGAGAAGCCTTGTTTACCTGCAGCAGGCTACTCCATGTCTTTTCAGTCCTGGCCTAGGGATGACTCTGGCTTTGGTTTCTAAACTGAAATTTATCATGTTAAGATCAATTTCAGATTCAAACTGTTTGTTAATTAAACAGGAAACCTTCCTTTTGAGTTACTTCGTTACTTGTTACGGTATATTACAGTTCACAGCTTCAATACAATGGCCAAGAAGATTCATTGCTTACAAAGACACTGCAGCAAAACAGCTCATTTCTCCAAGGTCTGAACACATGGAAGGTTTTAGGTCCTGTTAATCCCCGTAAGTACACTTGTAAAATCTGTTCACTCACATGGTGTCTTGACTGGTGGGGTTTTCGAGCTTCTTATTTTTCACTCTAACCAAAAATGCAAGTGTAGCTACTATTGTTAGGCTGCAAGAAAGGATCTACAAGCATATGTTCATAGTAAGGGACAGTCCCTGATAGTTTATTCAGAATTCTCTTCCCAACATGGTAAAAGAGGGGAGTTCAATTAGTGACAACCCTCCGCTGTTACGGTGATTAAATTAAACCAGAGAGTCGCAGGTCTCTTTTGGCTGTAAGCTTTAGCACTTTCATGTTGGGCACTGCTACTACTGCAAAAATCTCCTCCCCCTCCCATGTCCAGAGCCTCAGTTGTAAGGCAGCAACGCTGACCTGACAATGCTCGGGACACCGCACAATGACAGCAGAGATTCCTCAGCAGGGCTCAAGAGAGCTCAAGGATTTTGAAATTGTTATTGAACAGCAAACCTTTAGCAGAAGGTGAATTAATTTTGCTGTACATGATGAAAACAGTTACGCAGGAAGACAGCCTTTCAGGAAACGGGGCCCGTGCCGGATGTTAATACTTGGTTACACCACTATTCCTTTAACTCCTACAAGAAGATCCTTTTCAATAAACCTGAAATCCATTTGTCAGGCCCTCTAGGGTAATAAAACTTCCAGTGTAGCAGAACAGCTCGACAGTACCATGGGAAGAGGCACTGGGATTCTGAAGTCAGACATTCATTAGAGATAATTTCTTACTCTCTGGCCCAGACTGGCCAACGGGCAGAGCAGACTTGTGACCGAGATGGAGGGACCTCCTGTTGCATCCCCAAGCTGCAAACTTCTCCGGCTGCTCATTGTTCTTAACCTCCTCTGTGCACTTAGCACGATGACTGTCTTTAGCCTGGAGCTTAGCCTGACATCGGAGCACTGGGACGCACTTTCTTTAACTTTAGCAGGTTTTTCAGCTATGAAATAAATAACTATCTCTGAAGTCAGGAGGAGGGGTGGAAAGACAGAACTATGAAAGGCAAGTACTTGGCATTGTTAGACAGTTGAAAAAGAGAAATTTTCTTATAGGAAATTTTGGATGGAAAAAAGCCCCGACCAAACTCTTCTTACTCTGAATAAGAGACCTGCTTGAAGTCCTTTTCCAGCGCTGTTCTCAAGTCCTTCTGCTGGCAGCTAACGCTGTCGTTCCAGACCTGCTGGCCAGCACATTTGGGCAGGACACAGACTTTAGAAGTGCACCTCAGTGAAATGAGAGACTGAAAAACCTCATCTAACACGAAAGCAACGTGATCCCAATACTGGCTGACAGGATTTTAAGAGTAATGACTGGGGGTGGCAAGGCAGCCCCAGCTTTGAATTCCCTAAAGCAGAACTACTTTCAGTAAATGCCGAGTACACACCCTTAGTACCAGAGATCCCTTGGGAATATTCAAAAATTGAGACAATAAAAGTTGTTCAACATTCAAAAACCTTGGCTTATGACTCTACGGATGAAGCAATAGTTTCTGAGAATGCATCTTAGAATATTAGGATTTCTAATCAAAGGGGTTTTTAAAAAGAAATTATCCATCTGTCCTCCTACCTTGAGTTGCATCTTTATGTCACACTACTCTCTGATGACAGGGATGTGATGCACCACTAAAAGGGTAGTCTTATAGAGTTCAAAATTTAGAAAACTGTCACATCTGAAAACTCATTAAAATTTACTTAGAGGAAGTTTCTCCTAAAGCGCGTCTTGTACTTTATAATTGAAGTATTTACATTGCTACGTCAGAGGATACAGAGATCAACACTCAGTGAATTTTTTCTTTCAGAAATTCTTTGTTATAAAACATGAAGTGGGTTTGAGTGTTCAGTGGTCCCTGATCTTTACTGCTTGCTGAGTGCTTCCAACCTGGTTAAAGGTTTGATATCTACATTTCCAGTACTGGTGAAACATTTAGGACAGTATCCAAAATGACACTGTTTGTTTCTATTTTTTACAGCTCATGCCAGCACAGTATTTTTTTCAAACAAGTAAAAAAAAAAAAAAGGTATAATGTGGTGCAATAACCAATAAACATATTTATTTTTCCCTCTACCTCAGTGAAGACACAAGTCTTCATATTAAAACCTAAAGATGTCCCCACTACAACCTCCAAAATTGGTTACTTCTTTTAAGTAACTATTTTTGTAACTTCCTCCTTACCTTACCTATTATCGCTCCGATTCTCTCATTTCGTTTTAAAATAACTTAGGTATATTTTGCAAATAACTGGTTTATCCAAGGTGCAAGAGTACGTGCCTGATTTGAAATAAAGAAAACGTAGCGTGTTGTGTACTGCATCTGTTTTCAACACTAGGAACTATTCAGATGTAAGTAGAAGGTGGAATCTCTTTCCCCATCCAAACTCTCAGACCTTCTATCTGGGCCAGACTTTGATATTTGCCCCTTGGCTGGGAATCGGCGTATCCAACTTCACACTTAGCTGCAGTGAAGTAGCCCTGCAGGCAGGCCAACTTCAACGAACCACTAGTGGTATCATCATTAAAATCCTGCTGAAGGTCACCATGGAAACCGCCTGCTGAGGCTTCGCTGCTGCACTCGGCATCTCCTAATCAGCTACCATGTGAAATGCAAATTCAGACAGTCTGAAAATTAGTCAAGAAGAATAGAGGATGAGGATGCAGATATGTGAAATATTCATGCGCTTCATGGAAAAGGGAAGACAGCATGAATGACACAACAAAGAACGGCCCCTGACATTCTTGCTATAATTCTGCATTATTGTTCACACCCTACTGTATTTGCAGGCCTCCAGTTCTGAAACTGGTTATGTGAACTGCCATATTTAGAGTCTACAATAAATAATAATTAAAAATGGCCCAGGTAAAATGACTAATTGGAAAACCTGCAAAGAGGTGCAGTGCATAAATTACACAATAGGTTATTATTTTATCCTTTGTAATGTCACTGAATTATATTCTTAGGTCCTTTTTTCATTAAAGGGGAAAAATTGTCACTATAAATACAAAACAAAACAAAATACTGGGCAGTAATCTTCTATTAATACTCCAATCACTGTCTATGAATGTAAAAAAAAATAAGGTTCAGAACTACAAACCCTATTCTATAAGTGAAATCGCACAACACTATGTTTATTAAAAGTATTTCAGTGCTCATGTTTATTTGCATTTTCAAAGTAATCTTTAATTCATGCAGGCTGAATTCAATTAGAACTGGTTACTAATACCTGTTCTTTGGTTTACAGCTTCTATCAGTCTGCCCCGTTCTTTTCAAAGTGGGAAAGTATTTCAAAGCTGGCATCTCAGAACATTAACAAGCAAGCACTTATATTTTTCCATTCTGTTACTCACACTAAGAAAATACTTAATTTATTTTATTTAGGATTTTTTTCATTTCAGAGCTTAAAAAAGCAAGTACCTCCCTTTAAATGCATTAATGACAGTAGAGAACTGTTACCTATCAGCTTAAAGCAAACACTGCTGCGATATGCCTGAGTATATTGTTCAAATTCAATTATATTATGTATGCCTATATTTCTCTGAAATTTACTATTAGCATTGTCAAGAAGCACTCTTCCTTGCAAAAGAACCGCTGTTCAATCGTACCGAATGGCACATTGCAGTTTTGTAATGCAGACAAATGGGAACTAAACAACTCATTTTTACTAGCGAGTTACATTATGTGTATTTTAATGCAAGCCCCGAGAGGAGCAAGGCGGGTGCACTAATTTACTGTGAAAAATAAACTTGTAGAGTTGTGCTTTTAGAAAAGCCCACTATAGATGGAAGACTCCGTCCTGTTCGAGCACGTAGAACATGCATTCTGGGAAAGCCTTCTGTCTTACTTGCAAGGAAGCTCAACGAAATTAAGCTATGTGGATGAGCTTCCATCATTAATCCCCCAAAATTCAAAACCGTATCAGAAACTTGTTTTGACAAGAACATTTGAGCAAGTTCAACAAGCAAACACTCATGGGCATAATCTGCAAATAACATAAAACCACACAAGTTCATTTACTTCCCTGGAAATGTGCCAGCTTACATAAAGTGAGGATCTAGCCCATGAACAGGAAAATTACTTACTTCCTCCGAATAGTGATCTGAAGGGAGAGGTGGGTAGTCACACTGCTCTATCTTCTTGCACAGGGAGTACAAGTTCATTTTATCACCATAAAAGGGACTCTGCAGAGCAGCCATCTGTTTAAAGAAAATGCACAGTTTTCTTTCGTGCTTTTAAGTAAACCTGTTTTATCATAAACCCTGTAACAGTAACAAACCAAAAGTGACTTTTAATGACTCTTGAGTCTCTGCTTGGAAGCATCACAGTGCTAAAAGAAGTTCCAAAACTATTACTATAATACTGCGTGTATTCATTCTATATCACAGTCGTACCTGTCACAGTCCTTCTATTCAATATTTGCATCGTATGCCGTAACAGTTTTATTAATAGGGTGTGAGGAAGAATTGAGGAACTCCTGAGAGTGCTGTGAGCGCTGAGCACCCTTGCACCACAAGGGAGACAAAAAATCCTAAACCCACAACGTAATTTTCCTCTGAAGACCTTTTAGAAAAAAACCATGTAATTTATTTCAAAACCACTACGTGATCTAAAGCAACATTGTATGGTGAAAATGCTGCATAATAATAGATTTTTTAACTTTTCATGCCTATTACACAAGGCTTTGGTAAAGTTTTTAAAAGAAGAAAGCTAAAAGTAATAATGTCTACACTTCCAAAATACCCCAAAACTTCTTAATTCAAAAATATTAAAAAAAAAAAATCCCAAAACATCATCAGAAGTACAGAACTGGCACCCATGACTTCCCTTTCCACTTGTAACACAAGAATATCTGTTGGAGAGCACTTAAATAAATGATCAGCTTAGAACCAGCATTAGTAAACTCACGCTTTATTTCCAGACAATGTTACAACTTGACATTTAAGGTGGAAACAAATGCTGTGGTTAGCAGGATTACAAATTTAAAAATTCATTTAAAATCTCTCCGTTCTGTTCAAAGCCTTCTAAGCCTTTGAACGGCAGCAGCTCGAATGCTGCTTTGAGCGCAGCGCTGCCCCAAAGTCAGTCACCCTTTTCTACATGTGCTAATAAGTTTGATTTTGGAAGGACAATGTGTACATTCCCCAGACAGGCAGAGTGTGTGTGAAACACGCTGGTCCATGCTGTGCTACTCAGTGAGCTTCAGCAGGGACAGGACAAGCTGAAAATGGCTCTCATCTGTCTTGTGGTCTTCCAGATAGCAGTTTAACTCTTTCATGTCTACACATTGGTCTCACTGGAAGAAAATGTATGAAGAAAACCACAAAAACTCTCTCATGTTTACTTTACATCTGATAAAAACGCTCTCAAGTAGTTCAGTACTTCTTCATATTACCTTCAATTAAGAATAAATACCATTAAAGCTCCCAAAACAAATACCATGATACAGTTCCATCCTACATTCCTCCCAAAATCTGTATTGCCAAATTAATGTTAATTTTTGGATGTACGTGACATAGTTTCTTACCTTAAAAAGAATGTTAAAAATGCAAGCTAAAGACCAAAAAAGAAAAGAAAAAAAAAAAGAAGAAAAATCAACTGCAGGATCTTTACGCATGCAGAAAATCTAAATAAATGCACAGATACTCATTTTCGTACTCTAGGTGTTCATTAAAAAGTACTTTTGTTTGAATGCTGTGGAGTGTTAAAAAAATTCTGAATGTCCCCTAAGGAGTTAAAACAGGAATACTATATTTTCATGCATCTCCTGCTTTGACAGATGAAAAATGTCAACTGTCCTGTTTTTATTTTCAAGCTTTTGCACTATTCATCTGGTTCATTAGTGCATCTCGCTGCTGCCCCTGACAGCTGCTCGCCCTCTCCTCCCAGCAGCTGAATTTTTCAGGCTAATTTGATCCTCCACACTGAGACGATCGCTAGAATGATTGACTTGCTCCCTGACCTCCAGGGTCTGACTTTCCTGATTAGTATTCTGGGGGTGTCTGAGGGACGAAAGCCCACTGTCTGTCTTCGGGGCTGGTGGCAGCTCTCTTTCTCTCTCTTTTTTTTTTTTCCTCTTTTTTTTTTTTGAACTGTAAGCCACCAACCTACAACCCTGTAAGGATGCAATTGCTACGCTGAACAATAAAAGGAAATGTGTAAAACCTACTTTTCCATGTAAAGGTCCATGTAGCAAAAGCACAGCATCTTGATTTTAATTAGTAAAGTCTACTTTGTTGCATATCAATTAAAACTCCAGAGGTAGTGTTTTTGAGGTTTCTGATATACCTGGGGCTCTAAAAAAATCAGACTTTTAAATATGCTTTTAAAAATCTTACCGGCCACACAATTAGCATTGAATAACAGACTGTACTAGAGGTTAGAAATAAATTTTTGAAAGAACATACATTATAGCAAATGACTCTAAACTTAAAATATAACTGAAAAGAGTTTAGCAGCAATTAAACATTTATTGAGCAGTGATAAACGTGCCACAGCTTTTCTCCAATTAAGCTGGAGAGAATCCAGAGCACATATGAGCACATATCAACATGAAATCAACATAATAAAACATGCTAAAAAGCACGCAATAGACATCTCACAAAAAGATACCCAGCACAAAACCGCATGGATAACAAAAATACCATGCATTAGTCCATACATGTCTTTAAGAGCCTTAAGTAACCAGTTTCTAATAACAACAACAAAAAAGAAAAATGCTAAGCATATATTTTGAGTTTACTATGCCTAAAATTTCAAAATTGCATTATTCACCAAACAGAAGAACAACAACAAAAAATCCCCCCCAAACCCCACCACAAACATTGGGTCTGTTGTAGAATTAAGTAAATGGGATAAATGCTCCTCTAAAAAAAGTAAAAGCTGCAGCTGCACATACTGCCACATACAACAGCTATATAATACATATCAACAATAAGTATCCTAATAATTATTCTTATATAAAGAAAAAAATCTGAACACAACACCACATCAACTTAAATACCATCCCAGTAAAACTTCTAAAATAAGTTTGAAAAGAATGGTACTTAAAGATGCTGAGTTAATCAATGGAATTAAGATATTTAGCTATTTTGAAATTATTACCAGACCAAAGAAAAATTTAATGTTCACATAGGTGTTAATATTCTCTGCCAGCATCAAACTGATTAAAAAAAAAAAAATCCTTCTGTAGAAAAGAGCTGGACATGTCTATCCAGTAATTTTATTTAATGTAACACAGAAGAAGAATTAACCTTACAACATGTTTATTTTATATAGTTACTTAATAGTTATAGGGTTATATTTGTTTGTTTCCAGATTTAAAAAATCCTCCAGAAAAAAGGCAAAAGTAGTAGCAAAACTGAAAAATCCTTCTCTACCTTTCTGCTACCTTTAAGCTTCTGCTCACACAAGTGTGTAAAGCGGAGCATAAAAACTGATGGCGGTTGCCACGGTCAGTACTAAGGAATCCCAACATGGCATTAAGTTTCGGCTCAGGATTCTAAATAGTTGCTCTCAGGTGTCGGGCTTCATTCCACTGAATGGTCCCGAAGACTTAGGAGCCACGCCAATACACAGATCTGTGAACTCTGCAGAGCTGCACTGTAGCTATTTATCCTTTTAATATTTAAAACAACATGTCAGTGACAGAAAGTAAACTCGTATCACCCGAGACAAATCACCTAGCAGTAACACCAGCCCTAACCGGCTGACAATGCTCTCTACAAAACCCTAAATGAGTTAAATGAGTTCTGCTGACTCACTGAGGCAGGTGGCTCGCAGGTAAATGAGATGCAAGCGGGGTATATTGGTTTTTATCTGGAACATGACTAGAAAGACTTCACTGCTGTTGCTGATAGAAAGAAATCCTTTTCCAGCATCCTTCAACACAAGTGTTTGTTCTTTTGATCAAATTATATGCAAAGAACTTTGAAGACGTAGTTGCCTTAGAAGCCTACCTGTTCTTCACACCTTCACTCACCTCAATTTCAACTTGCCCTGTATCTTCAATTTCTCAGAATATACTACCATTTAAAATTATGCGTCACTTACCAATCTCAACCATATTAGTATAGAAATTAACCAATAGTTTATTGAATTGGAGAACAAAGAGTAGAAAAATCACATATGTCTGTGCAGTAGAAGTCATTATCTTGAAAGTCAAGCCAAGTTAGTAGTAGTGAGTACACAATACCTTTTTTATTGTTTTACATAGATTTTAAAGAAATTAAACTTGTATTAAAATAACTATATTGCAGTTTTGAAAGCATTAGTTGCATACTGCAATCTGTCCTACTATATCTGAACACATTTATTACCGAAATCACATAATCAAAGGCCATTAAAACACCTAGAACAATTTTAGAGGTGTTTGTCATTATTCATTTACCTTTCAGTTATGCCCAGTCTCCAACAAATTGCTGTAAAATCTTTGTAGTAAGCCCAGTAAAAGAAAAGTCTTAAGTAACACACAAAGGGAAGTGTTTCATATGCTGAAGTTACGTCACAGTTCATTGCCAATACGAAAGACAGGCATATAACAACTGAAAAGTAATTTTTCCATAGTGCTATATACTTTTCTGAACAACAAAAATATAAAAATAGATCCTAAACCAGTACTTAATGCATTTGGGGGGGCGGCAGGGGAGAAGCACAACAGTGTTAAGTTCACTGTATATATCAATATTACCTCGTACAGCAGACAGCCTAGAGACCAGATGTCAGATTTGAAGTTGTAACCGTTTTCGTGTATTCTCTCTGGAGACATATAATAAGGTGTACCAACTGCAATAAATACACAAGTATTTTTGAATGAAAATTTTTGTTGTTATACAGCAGAAAAAGTACAGTTTTCTGGGCTCAAAAACCTTTTTTCATCTTCTGTATTTCTCCTTTTGCTACACATATAATTTCAATTCATTCTTATGACTCTTCAGTTTGATAAAAATACACAACCTAGATATCTGTTTCACCCAATGCAGTTGTTTTCAATACTGATATATTATAACCAGAATTATTCAGTTGTAGAATACTTCCAATTTTTACCATTAAATAAGCTTGCAACTATTTTCTTCCGAAGAGAACCAGGGGAACATAGTAAATACATACACACACACACACACACACACACATCCCTGCTCCTTTCCAAAGAGTTATCACTGTGGCTGAAAATAACAACTCGAAATTCTATTCCATGGCTTGAATATTTTTGTTTGCGTTGTTGGGTATGTTTTAAACAATCTGTCTGTTCTTCCTTTTGAGAAAATACAAATCCAGAAAAGCTGCTTTTGAAACTAACAAATCAAATTTAATTTGACTATCTGAAACTAAAATTGAGCATGAAACCAGAGAGGAAGACAGGAAAACCAGCGAGCCCAGCAGAAGCTGAAGTTGCAAGGAGCACCTCGGCCATCTGCTGCAGGACTGGACTCTGTGAGGGCTTTTCAGCTCCCAGATCTGTGGCAATCCTAGCTTAATCCTGCCTCAGAGCCACGGGCTCTGGAGACGTCCGCTCTTGAAAAGCAGCATTTACTAGGATCATCCCAGAGCAAATTTGCATTGAATACTCCAGGACATCTCTCCTCGTGATTTTAATCAGACCCTACCCATCTATGTCACAAGTTACCTGGAAAAGAGAAATTCAGAAAATGTTTCAGCTCTGGGGGAAAAAAAAAAAAACCAAAACACTTTAAAAAATAAAGTTTCTGAGTGACGGGTTCATATGTGACAGATCAATAAAGATATTAGTTACTTTTCATAACTTTTAATCGTCTCTGAACCCTGTCCCTGTATTACCCCAAACAACTGCCAAAGAGTCACAAGCCTGTATGGATTTTTACTTCAACTTTGTGGGGAATATTTTCTTAAACACTGAATCCTGATGATGAAATCCAACTGAATTCTGTCAATTCAACATAAGCTGACCTTATATTGAAACTAAATGTTTTGCAACACAGCCAGAGAATAAAATCAACACTCTCACTGCAAATTTACAAAAATTACCGTGCCAGCTTCACGCTGTTTTATTTAACATAAAGATCTCGTATCGCTTCTACACTTATGAATTAGTCTCATCTATTCAGAAATCTTTTCTATGAATACTGGAAATGGAGATATAGTGAATACATCAAGTAATTCCAAATCTGAATAATGACGTTAATAGTCCTATTTAATCAGATTACTAATTTTACTCTATTAGTTTCCAGAAATCAAGGGGTTTTCCTTGACAACGTGCCCTGTCTTTCAGAAAGGCTGACATCTCCAACTACGCCAGACTTTCTTAGGGAGGTGCTTCTCAAACAGCTACACAAGGACAGAGGTCACACATTGGATCCCACAATGGATTTGGCCCCCTAAATATTTTGGCGAAGACTTCCAGCCCTGGGAAAGCAGAGGGTGCTGTAGCCCCTCTCCCCAGAGGCTCTCTTAGCACTGGCCTGAGGAGTCACCAGAGCTTGAAACTGAGACTGCGAAAGATCAAGAGCTTAAAAGAAGAAAGGCTGGGGACAGGCAATTAAAAATGCTGGAATACTGTGAAAATCATTAACTCTCATGAGAGGCTCATGTTCACCCACAACAGGGGAATGGTCAAAAGGGATGGTCTTCTCCCTGTGAAGGACGAGGCATTCAGATGGATGGACCACAACACCAAGACAGCCACCAGAATATCCAGAAGCAACCCTGCTATTCCAATGTATCAACAGCAGTACTTTAATGGGTGCTTAATTACAGTGACATTAAAATTGGAAATTATAATTAAACAACATTTGCAGTGACACAGTTTTCAGATTTTTATAATTCTTAACTGTTGTAATTCTCCCTTGGTTTTGATGTTGGTTTTTTTTACCCCAAGGACTTGTGAGCTTGGACATCTCTGCAAACTTTGGGCTGTGTTTTGCATCTAGTAATTAATGCACTGGTTTGCTATATTCCGATGCTTTGTTGGCGGAATCCATCTAAGAACAAAAAATAAGTTTAACAGTAATCTGGCTCTTCGCTGGTTACAGCAGCACTGCCTTTGCTTCTCTGAGACATCACGCAAGTCGCTGGCAGTGAGTAATGTGCCAGAAAGCAGCTTCACAGAATCCACAGGGGGCAGCTGAAAACACAGAGGTTTGAAGGTTCATAGTTTACCAAAAGCAAAGGTAATTTTAACCAGTAGCTCTGGGAAGCCTGCTGATACATTAGGGGTCTGATACAACTGTGAAAGATTGATGATAGTGAAAAGGAAGAACAAATGCTATCATTTCACAGTGTTTAGCCCAGTGTAACACCTTAACTGCAATACAACCTGAAGCCCCCAACGACCAACAAGTGAAAGGAATTACAATTACAGTTATGTTAGTCACTGAATCACAAAACCAACCCGAAGATCTAGATATCATTACTACTTGTAAATTGTTTTTAACAGAACATGGCACACAAAATTCATTATTCTGACATTAAGGAGCTACTGAAGGCATTGCAATGATTCTTTAAACTGGGGGGCAATCTCAGTACGTAGCACTGTACTGCTGGCAAGCAACTGCTACATGGGATTATATGCTATATTTCCTTCCTGGTTCATTATTTTTGTGTTAAGCGAAGTACAGTATCACAATGGATGTGGGATAATACAAGACAAAGATGCAACATGTTTTTAACAAGAAAATCTGTAACTTTAGCATTCTGTTCACTGCATTTGCACATCTGCAGGTCTGAACAGTCATCTCTGTGACAACAGCCCGAGTCAAACTGCCTGCTTCCTCAGAATCGGGTGCTGCTCTGGAGCTCCCTTCAGAACTGCTGCAGATCCGGAAAAATGCTGTTTTTTTATGCGAGCTTTCTGCTATTGGGAGAGGCGGGCGGAATGGAAACAGTGGTCATTAGGGGGCAGGAAGCTGGGTCTGAAGGATCAGAGGCAAAGAAACTCTTACGAAGGAAGTTATGATATAAAGAGTTCATCTTATTACCTGCATAAATATATAACTCTCTGCAGCTGAGTTAAAGAGGAAAGTGTGTTCACTAGAAAACCCGCATTGCATCAAGGAGCTGAATAAAATACAGTATTTAGCTCTAAGTACCATGAAGCATTTTTAAGCTAGGAGAAAAATATGCATTGGAATGCATGACTTTCACAGATCAGGAAGGTAGCTAAAGTCACTGATTTTCAAGGAAATCCAAAACAAGACTTCAGTTAAAAAAAAAAAAAAGGCCAACTTTGATGAAAAGATACAGTTGATGAAATGAAAAGATACAGTTTGACTTCACATCCATGAGACCACAGGAATTTTATAATACAGAGATGAACACAACTTACAAGTGCTTAGCAAGATGAATGGTTGATGCTGAAAACTGACAAACTAATTTACAAATAAGCTGCAGTTATTGAACAGTGAGGGTAACCAACCACTGACACAAAAAATTCTCCATAACTGTATTTTTAACTTCCGTTTTTTAGTATAGTTGAAGATTTCTAAGTCATAGGCTTGTCTTCAACCACAGATACGGAATCTAAAAAACTGTACTTATTCAAAGTAATTCTGCAACCTAGCCTATCTACAGAAATAGATCCATAAATATCTTGGGCTATTTTGTAACACCGCATTGTAAGAGCACAATAATTTATCTTCAGCTTTTAGACTACTGTGAGAGATGTCAGGTTTTTGTACCTAAAGTAAGGGTTGTTTTAATACAGCTTCTTTGAGGACTGCGATGAATCAGCTGTAGATTTGCCTGGTAGCCCTGCTGTTCACTGAGGGTGCAGGTTCACAGAGCAGTTCAGTCTACAGCACGAAAGTGGAGATTATTCAGTTCCCAGCAAAATGGTGCTGCATGCCACCCCCTCAGAATCGGCTTTGACACCCTCTGCTGGGTTAGACATCCATATGTAAGAGGAATGGAGAGTAATTGCACGCATTTTTACAAGCTGTTTCATTGCCCATAACTTGCATTAGTTTACAGTCAAATCCGACAAACATCGCTTTGTGCTGGGGATGGCAGCATCATGGAAATGACAGAAATTGTCAAACCACAGAAGAAACACCAGAATTCAGTACAGATGACCCTTTGCTTTCAAGATTTTTAAGACTGCAGATCTGCTCCTTTGCCCTGCAAGAAGGGGTTCAGATCATGGCAGCAGCATCTGCCTGGACAGGACACTGTGCAGCCCTCCCACACAACCACACCAAAGAACTGAAGTGATTTTTCTCTTGTTTTTTGTAATTGAAATACTAAAATATGGACTATCCTTAAATCCACTGAATGGCTAACAAAGATTAAAAAAAGGCACATTTCCATGAGCCATCTCAGAATTGCTGTTTCAAAGACGATAAGGCCTGGCATTCAGCCATTAAAAACCACCACCAAAAACATCCTCCTAACACACACAGTCATGGGGAAAGGAATAAGAAGCCTTTCTTGGATTATCTTCCCCTTTACTAACAAAGTCTTCTGAAACAGAGAAATTTTGTCAAGTTTGTATTGAATGAATAATTCCAAATACCTCCATTTCCTTTGCGTTTTTGGAAGAAAGATTTTCTATTTTCAACAAGGTATATACAAGCCACAACAGAAAATTCTACTGTTTTGCTAAGAGTTAAGAACATTAATAAACCCTGTCCAGTGCAGTACCATCATTTGTTCTAAATGGACCATCAGCAAGTATTCTAATTAGACCAGTATTATTCATAATTAGCATTAGAAGCTGTAGCTAATGAAAATTTTAGTACATTTCCTTATCTGTGAAAGCCTGAATCTAGCCTGCTGCTGAAATTTTTATAAAGCCTGTAAACAAGTATAAATTGCTACATAATACGTTTGTAATTCACTGGGTTTTTGTTCACCAAAGGTTTATGGAATCATAAAAAAAGATATAACTTTGTAAAAAAATTCAGGAAAACCAGCATAAGAAACTGCATGAGAAATTAATTTTAAGAAGTAGTCTCTGTTGGTGACAGGATAAATCAGTGTCACTGTCTCCACCATAGCCTAAGTTAACAGCTGAACAAAACCTTTTTCCTAGCTGAATTCTGACATTAGGTCACAATTAAGAGGGAAGTGGAAGAAGAGAAGATGAGGAAAGAAGAAAAAAAAGCAACAGCACCTCTACCAAGATACAGCACCCAACATTAGGAAGAAAGCTTCCATACCCCCACCCGCTGTTCTCTGGATGACTCTCATATTTGTAGGCAATAAAAGGGCTTAGAGCTTTTAGACTGTTTTTACCTCTAGCTCAGCCTCCAGTCCCTTCGCAACCATTCCCCTGCAAGGAGCCAAAATAAAACAGGGGTGAAGCAGTTTGCTCCTCTTTAACTTCCTGACTTCTGCCTCAGAATACAAGTGTGGCTCTCCTGCCCTCACAACTGACTTCTGCCTTCTTCTTGCACTCCCACCCTCAGAATAAGATTTACAGCTTCCTGTAAATACAGTCCAGAAGCCAATATAACCCTCTTCAGGGTTGTACCTGAACTCCCTACTTCTCCTCCATCTCTTCCTCTCTCTTTTTTATCAGAGCAAGATTGCACATCTGTGTGTGAATCTTCCCTCAGCCCTATTAAGATCTCAGTAGTCAATTCATCATTTTGAGTTTACCAGTATCAGTACACACCAAATAAGATAAGAACAGGAAGGCACAAAAAGTGACCAAAGGATTTCCAGAAGAGAGGAAAAAAAACCTATATAAAACTCTACTATAAACACTAATTCTTACATTTGTCTTTTAAGCAGATGCTGCTCTAAAAGAGAAAAGCCTTGTAAATTGAGATCCTCTTAGATTCTGTCATTTATCTATTCCCTAAATTAATTAATTAATTACTAACTTTAAATTTAAAGTTTAACTATCTGCCAAATGTTTACTTTTTCTTCTCCAAAAGCTTCTTAGTCATCCTAGTCTCTGCATGCTTCTCAAAAGACACAAATTATGAAAAATTTGTTTGGAAGAAAATAATAAATAAGTAATTTTAAAAATTTTTTACAAAAAATTCTCACAAAAATGTCTACAAAAATTCTTACAAAAATAGCTCTTCTGCGATTTTTGTTGTTTGTTTTGTTTAAGTTTTTATGGTTCATAAAGGCTAATTCTCATTTCTCCTCAACTTATTTAGTTTATATTGGGAAACTCTACCTTAAGTTGCCCTGTTAGCCCTTTTAAAGCACATAACCAACATGTCATCAATACCACCCCTACAGGCACACAGAATTACCAGATTCTTTCCAGTTCAAATGAATTTTTAACAAAAATGCATCCATATTATTGATCTTACTTTTTCCTAGCATTTCAGGAAGACACTACTGTCCTGAAGACTTGTTTTGAGCAAGGAATGTGTATTAAATGATTCAAACAAAGGGGAAAGGGAAAAAAACCCAAACACCAAAATCCCAATGAGCTGTGCTGCTGCGAGTGACCCCGCAGCGTTGCAGCTTCTCTGTATTTGTCCATGGTGCTGATCACTGGTTTTTATTGTTGTTATTTAAGAAAAGCTTTAGCTGGATCTAAACTTTTCTGCTCATGACTGGGCACATTACTTCCACCGTATGAAAAAAATCCACCTCCCCAACACCTGTACCTCAGAGAAAGCTTACCTAAAGAATGTGCAGCTGTGGTTTTGGAGCTGAAAAATCGACCAAGTCCAAGGTCTCCAAGCTTTACTACCCCTGTTGCTGTAATGAACACATTAGCTGGCTTTATATCTGGGGAGGGAAAAAAAAGAAAGAAAATAAATTTAAAAGTCACAATGAGGTTGGAAGAAAAGCTACTGCTCTATTAATAATGGACCAAAGAGACTTTTATTCATTTACAGCTAATATTAACAAAATTTTACTGTGCTGTTCATAAAGTCTGGGATTTGGAATTTCAAATTAATTATTTTAGTAATACAAACATCGCTCAAGCAAAAAATTAAAAGCCATTGAAAGTGTTTTTTTAAAAAAAAAAACAAAAAACAACAAGCAAACAAAAGCAACAAAAACCGAAACAAGCCCTCTGGCGTGCACCCACCCCACATCCAAAGAATCATACACAGGGAGTTCCTTACTACTTTATATAAGCCGTGTTTAATGACTTCCATTAAAAGTAGAAAAACTCTTGTTGCATCTGAAGTAACTGACCAAAAATATTTTCAAGAACTGTAAAACGTATTTTTCATCACTTCTGCTGAGCAGATTACCCACAGTGGCCCAATGTTATTTATTTGAAATAGGTAACTGATTCTCTTTAATACCAGGCATCAAAAAAAGAAGCAAGTTTTCCTCAGGAGAATGGTTATTTGAACTCGTCAATGGAATTGGGCTAATCAAGAAGAAACAAAGAAAAATAATGATGTATACCCCAGACATTTATTTTTCACAAGTAATATTTGGTTTAAGTTTTAATCCAATCCTTTAGAGACAACTGCAAAGGTTTTTATTTTATGATTTTTTAACAAGGTACCTATCCAGTTAATCTTAAATAAACTGAGCTGGTATTTGTTGTGTGTTTAGCTCTTTCTCAGCTCAAAAGCAATGCGTTGCAGCTCTAAGCTTAAAGAAAAACACTTAACTTTGGTTAACAGCGGATGACAGTTCGCATAAGATACGGGTAGAGTAAAACGAATGGCTAATAGCCCTTCAAACACCAGCGTTTTCAGGTTTCCAGCAAAAAGTTCGAAAATCTTATAAGCTTTAGAGAGGAAGACAGAAGCAATTACATTATGGTGCTATCTGACCTAGTTTTCAGGAGTTTGGATCACCCTTTGTGTAACAATCCAACCCGAATATCAGCTCACCTTAAAAATAGCTTTAATTGCCATTGGGTTTGGTTGTAACTACGGAATTGTTAGATTTGCCATAGGTTTGCCAGAAGCTTTGAAGTTTAAGGAATTTGAACTCATTTTGGTTTTGAGCTCAAATATGTTGAAATAAGCTACTTTAGTGTAAAAGCATTAAAGTAAGACACCTACACCCTATGGAATGGATCTGTAATGTTAAATCCTTCTACCGTTCGCACTTGCACTGTGCAAATATGTAAACAGTAAAAAAAAAAAAAAAGGAGAATTACAAGGGAAAGCCATTTGCAGGGACATCAAAGTTGATCAAAGTTCACTGTCTACAACTGGCTGAAAGGAGGTTGTGACGGGGTGGGTGCTGGGCTCTGCTCACAAGTGACAGCGATGGGACGAGAGGAAATGGCCACAAGTTGTGCCAGGGGAGGTTCAGACTGGACATTACAAAGAATTTCTTCCCTGAAAGCGTGGTCAGGGATTGGCACAGCTGCCCAGGGAGGGTGTGGAGTCACCATCCCTGGAGGTGTTTAAAAGACAGGTGGATGAGTTCCTTAGGGACAGGGTTTAGTGGGGAGACGGGCACAGTTGGACTCGATGGTCTTGAAGGTCTCTTCCAACCTTATGATTCTATGATCTGCTGAAGGCTGCAACATCTCTAGCTGAAAGTGACAAAGCTCAGCAGAGGGATCTTTGCTTTCAGGCAGCTATTTGTGTCCCAGCAGAAGGAAGCCAACAAACTAGAACAGGTAATTTCACCTGAACCCAGAGACAGCCCGTATACAACTTGCAACTCAGAGACAGAGGGATTGCCAACGCAAAAAAAAATTGTACATCTGAGAAGCAGCTGTACTATGATCTGTTTTCTTTGACTCAGAGCTCCAAGGTGAAATGAAGGTGACACATGGAGCAGAACGGAGGTTTAAAATGGGTAAAAGATTTAGTACCTGACACAGATACCTGGCAACTACAAGGGCTGTTGGGACACAGCGCTTGACACAGAGACTGGAAATAGCAGAGAAGGGCAGAGAAGGGGAGAAAACGCTCACGGCTGTACATAACCCAGTCGATACGGGAGTGGGTGAAGGGCCTATACATCACCAGAAGGCATGGCAGGAGGCAAATACTCTAAGAAAAAAAAAGGTGTGAGAAGTGAAAGAATGGATGGGTAGCTGGGCAAGCATGTAGGTAACAATACTTGCAAGAGAGAATGGGCAGAGACCAGTAAGAACAGGAAAGAAAACAAGAGCCAAAAAACTAAACTGAGCAAGCAAAGAGGTAGAACACCAGGGTCTCCATCACTTACAGAACTACCACTTACTTTGAAAAGTTGGAATCGTAAGCCATGGCTGCAAACGAATGCCCACCACAACAAACGTACATGCACAAACTTCTGTCACACTCTTCTGTTACAAAACATTACAGAAACAGACACTGTCAGCTGTCAAAACTGATTCCATTATGACGTTATTTAGTGTCATCTGCATTGAACCACCTTAATTCTCACGTACTAAAAGGTTTACTAAAGACAAATCATCTTTGCTCCTCTATTACCTCGATGCATAACACGACGAGAATGCATATGTTCCAAGGCACTGCAAAGCTGAACAAAGTACTTCCAAACTGTTCTTTCAGGAATCAACCTCTTCTGTTTCTTAAAATGCTTAAAGAAGAAGGGAGAGACATAGAATATTAAAATTTAAAAATTGTATAAAATGACTAAAAAAGGAAAAGATAGAAAATTCTTTTATTTAAAAACCAAATACAAGAGGCTCACAAGTTAATGAGAAAGGTTTAACATAATTTCTTGACACAGAAAGCTTTTCCCTTAAATATTAATACAGATACCATCAATGTAAGTGTTTAAGACAGTCAGCACACAGTGCCACAAATTACGTTAATGAAATAAAACTGCTATCCCAAACCAAGATTTAAATGGCATTTAGCAATTCTCAGTGCAGGATTCATGTGGTCAGAATAGTCTAGCATAGAGTAAGCAGATGTGCCATAGAACTTCGCAAACAAAATGCTTCGTGCACCAACATGGATTTCCACATCCTATTTTCCTAAATAGAAGAAAAAAATAGTAGTGACACAAGCAAAGATGACAAGATGATCAGATTGGTCTTCGGAAGTTCTGCAATACATAGAAGGGGACTAAAGGAACTGTTATTTGTGAAAATTTCATAGTTATCTAACTCCTGTTCAAACCTTTTCTATCCTGTGTAAACAACCATCGCCCATCACTGGTAACAGCTCCGTGGCCTGTTAAAGCTTACAGGAAACACAACTATGCTCTGCTACACACACCTCCCTGAAGCACTTTCAGGGACTGGAACAACGCAGTCCTCCAAAAATACATACTGAAAACCTGGAATTCAGCCAATGCTAAAATGTGCAAGTTTGAGCTCTATAAATTTTGCAGTTAGAGGTAAGACGACCAAAAAATTGTTGCTTGTTTAGTCTCTTTTGAAAGAATTTGTATTTTGACAGATGATGAAGTTAAACACACAAAGAAAATACACGAACAACATTAACACTAGCAAAATTTTAGATGGAAGGCGAAGTATTTAGATGCAATTTAATAGCACGTGTATACACACACACTTCACACATGCACACCCTAAGGAAGCTCATATAACAAACATTCATCACTCTGGAAAAATAGAAATATTTTCATGTGCTACATTAAAATATGCCATTGAGAAGATGACAGCTGCATCTACACATTACAGACATGCAGGAGTACCAGAAAGATGTTTTTAAACTGGCTGTAGCAAAACGCAGCAGTCATACAAAGGATCATAACATTTCACCAAAATGTTTTTAGTTACAGGGATTATTTCAAAATGCATTTTCATTTAAATGAGGCAAAGCATATAAATTACTACTTTAAATATAATTTTCTTTCAGTCTTGGACTGAATCCAAACAAACCCTGTGTATCTGTTCTCCCCATAGCTGGATTTGCATATCAGAGGATTGTTTGATGTCAACAGGAAGATGGAGACCAGGTTTCTTTTCATTTAAAAACAAATACACAATACATGTAAGTATGTGCACATGAAAGCATAGTTCCTTGATTTAAAATGCATTCTGAAATTATCATAATTATAACTAGGTACTTTATTTAACCATTCTGAATTATTATTTTTTTAACTCAAATCTAAGCACAAGCACTGATGAAACACCATTCACAAAGTGTCTGAAATGAGATTTTCCATTACAGATTTCCGTTCCGATGTACTTAAAGTACATCAGTGCACTTTGAAAGTATTGATGTACAGGGATCCTTATAACATCTTATTCATTTGCCATCTATAATACTGTAGATGACTATACGTGGCAAAATCAGCTCCAGTTCTTACAGTGCACGCATGCAATACAACAACAGTTTTTAAAATGTAGTCTCATTCTGAGGGCATTAATAATTTTGCATGATAGTAATAACTTCTCTTCCTGAAAGCATCGGCAATATAAGCCCTACAAATTTATCCATCTACAGACAATGTAAAAGACAGCTGCTAGAATAGCTAATGATATTTAAACTGAAAAAAGAAATAGGCACCATTTTTGCTTGTATAGATTTAAAAATCATTCAACATCTTTAAAATAAACTCTCTGAACAATATTTGCTGTAGGAATGATTTACACTACCTTCTTCCATCAAAACACTCTCAATGTTTTCCTGGGCTGATGTCCACCAATATCCAATTTGGTGTTGAAAAGCCTCCACTACCAAAATGACCAACTTTCCAAAACTAGCTACTGAAACAAGTTGTATGTTCCTAGAAACAACCCAACAGGCAGTGTTAATTCTGAGAAAAGTCAATAAGCAGGAGTGGGATTGCTTTTCCTTAGGACCTTACCCTCTAACAAGAAATACAAAATGATGAAAAACACGGTCAAACCTATTTTATGCTGAACAGCACAATTAAATTCATATAGCACTTATCAATTCTATTCAAAGCAGGATCCTTTTCTCTCTCCTCCACTTTAAAACAGTTCACAATGCAAAATACAGTTCTAATGGATGCGGGTTTTGCCCCCTTCCTACAGGGAAGGCAAAAATGCAGAAAACACGACGCCAAAAGAATAATTTTTAACTTGTACCATGTAAGAGCACAGCAGCTCCACAAACAGGACTGAAAATAATCCACTGCTCAGTGCTCTAATGTCTCAAGCATCCCAAGGTCCAGATAATCAAGTTAACAGAATGCAGTTGTCTCTCACTGCATACAGGTTGCTATTACCTGTCCGAAGTTGACCTCAAAGGCCTGACATACAGCTTTCTAAAGTACTCATTTTCAACATTTTACTACTCTGATTCTTCCACCTTCTGATGCTCAAAGGACAGTCCTGATGCCCCTCAGACCACTGACCTTCTAGGATGTGACATTAAAAAAACATAATCCTGTTTGAGGTGAAAGATCAGCCTCAAAACTGGACAAAAAGGGAACTGCTTGTACATGTGCATTAAAATCTGCGCAGTGTTGCAGGCTAATGTTTAATCAGGTAAACAGGGACAGCCAGGCACGCTCAGCAGGCTGTCTCCCAGCAAGAATTATTTGTTTCAAAAGCCATATCCCATGAAATTTCTGTCTCTGTCTTTGAGAACGGAATCACAAAAGAAAACTGCTTTGAAGAGTTTTCACAATGTCAGTACAGATAAAATTGCAATTCAGTCATACAACGCAAGTGGAAATTTTTGTGGTCAGAAATTTGCCATTCCAATGCTTTAAAGAGCTTGCAGGTAGGCAGGTTTTATCTCCAGTTCATCTTTTAATCCCTTTTTACAGAATGACTGAGCAGTTTCATTATGGGAAAATGGAACTCTCCCAGTTTTCTCTAATGAAATGCTAACAGAAAAATTAAATATTCCCCAAATGTTTCCATCCTAGTAAAGTTAAATATAGTTGCCCTGCACCTAAACAGCATATGCCATTCAATCTCTTGGAGGAATAAAGAAAAATTAACTAAAAAATAGAAGGCAAAAAAGTTTAAAGTCAATATCAAAGTGTGGAATTATATCAGACTGAGTTTTAAAAGATGATGCTTTAAAGGTCAAATTTCAAAAGCAAGACTGACAGCAATTAGTAAATGGTCTTATCTTGGCTTAACAAGCCCAGTTCAGAGAATACTCTTAAAGGAAATACACAGGACTACATTTGGCTTTTATAAGAGAACTAAGGATTTCCTGCACATAAGTAAAGCACAGTGAGCACAGATTATTTCAATACAATTGGAGATGTCAGATATGACTGCCTGACTTAGAAAAAAATTAGCAATCAGTTCTGACATTAGTGTCTCAGAGAACTTTAAGGTGTGATCTAGCCTGGTTTAGACCTCACTAAATAGGAAAAAAATGGGAATAAACAAAGATTAAAAAACCCCATGTGTGTTTAACAAAAACTGGAATACAGAAAGCTCAAACATCTCTTTTTAGAGAACATCTCTTGCTGAAAGATAAGCTGATCATCTAAACAATTTTACAGTCATTATTTAAAAAACACATGTGAAAGTGCCAAACAAGCCCACAGGAGCATACACCTGGATTTCCACTGTGCATGCTCTAGGCTAGAGTTGCCTTCTGAAATAGGGGTTTGGGGACAAAGTAAAAGAGAATAATCATTCCCTTGCTCTAAATAGATCCCTTTTCCTTTCTTTCACGTTTTGATGAAGATCTTGATGGCATCAGCCTGTTCTCACGACTCCACTGCCAGCTTACAAAAATACAAAGGGTTGGGGGTGGCTTTTTATCTACTTTATTGCATACACTTATCAGAACACAGTGATTCAACAACCGGATACTTGTGGGAAGAAATCTGAACTCCATCAAGAGGAACATGAGGCAGAAAGGATTATTACAAGAAACTTCTGAGTAGCAAGTAATGAAGTTCTTGGGTACTTCTGCCTGTGTTTCTTTGGGAGTCTTTTATACTAAGGACTAGCAGAACGAACAGAGAGAGGAACAAGGCAGTCAGGCAGCCCTTAGCAGGAAACTATGGAAGCACAGGAGTTCTCCCTCTGTGAATACAACAGAAACAAACCAGACCTGGCAAGGGCAGGCAGTGTCGAAAACCCAGAACAATGAAGATGGACCTCATCACCTCTGCATTTCAGAGTCAAGATCAGACACTCGTGTCATAGAAATGAAGTTTCTATGCAAGTCTTACTTTCTATTTAAAAGGCTACTTAACTCTAGCAGGAAGGCAGTGTTCCTGGAGTGTTGCCTGGCTCTATTCATTCACAAACTCACCTGCCCATCTCTCCAAACCACAGTCCGTTTTCTGTCATTTTTCTTGCTTTCTACACAAGACAAAAAAAAGAATTTTCCACTATGTCTTGATTTATTCATCCAAGGCGCAAGGCGATCAAATTTGTCTACATTTCAAGACTAGCAGCTGTCTCTTGGATGTAAAAATAGAACAAACACAGAAAAACCCTGAATTTGGCATCTACCAACTGAACACACACAATCTAACAAGTACTCAGCCAATGAAGTGACTAATAATAAAAATAATAAACAAATATTTCCTTGGTTCTTTTTCCAACTTTTCTTTACAGTTGTTTACATCTCCAGTTACTGAAGAGGCCATACATTTATTTTTTCCCTTCCAGAATCCACAAAAAAAAGCATTTTAAAAAAACCCCCAATCTTTCTCTACTAGCAATTTCAGTATCCAGGTAACTTTATTTAATCAACAGCTACAAAAGACTATGACTCAGTACAAAAACTAATGGACAAAATAACTGTACTAAGAGAAGTACTTACTAGCACCACAAGGTCAAATTAGTAGAATGAAACTATCGTCTTTCCTTAAAATAAATAAATAACCTACCACACACGCACCACAGAACTGAGATAGAAATATCATCTCAAAACCAATCTTCTTTTACACATAATCAAAATAAAGACGTTTACTTACAAGATATATAAAGCCTTGCAAGAAAAATACAACCCCAAATTGTCGTATTTTCCATTTTTAGTACATATTATTTCGTGCAAATAATCTATTAAGCAAACTGGTTTGAGATTCCTGGTTAAGCTCAGGTCCCTTAGAAAGCTCTGAACAAAGTCACTTTATATGTATTTTAATCCAATTCCCTTGGCAAGGATTCATTTCATTTTTCCTTACTGAGTAGTCTACTTACAGCCATCCTGTTCCATCTAATATTTTTGGCTCATGCAAAAAAGCATCAAATACAGTGTTCAAGAATAAAGATCACCCACTGAAATCGGATCTGCTCGCAGATCCACTAAAAAAATTTCCAATACTGCATCATTTTCATTTTCTCTGCTATTACCACTGAGCGGGGCATCTTAAAACACAGAGCCACGTGTTCAAATTCAATAGTATTTGTTTACATGCATCTCCCTCCAACAAACGCCCTTGGGAAAACTGGTGCTGCATGAAGAGGTGAAACTCATGCTTGAATCATTAACTCCACTTCCTAATAAAAAGGAATGGCATGGCACAGCAAACACAGAGGCTACCATCTTAAATTTTTCTTTTTACTACAAAGAAGGCAAACAAATTCAAAATCTTCTCTCTTCACTCTCAGCAAGTTATTCATACAGCACAAGCACTGACATTGCAAATTTTTCAAAAACAATTGTGTGGAAAACTAAAAATAATCTCCAAGTACTGTTTGCTGGGCATTTCAAACAACAAAAGAACCCTATTATGCAATAAAATCTTTCTATTCCCCCTGCTCTTCATAGAGCCAGGCAATTCTAGCAGCACAGGACAAAGGCAGAGATTAAATAACTCAACCATTTCTGTCCCAATTAGAGTTATTTGACCAGCCTGAGTAGTAGTTACATGAAGTTTAACATCACATTAACTTCCCATAGTTGACTGACAGGGTTGCTCCCCTGTGAGTACAGTCGCTTATGCAACAGCTTCAGGTGTGATGTCCGAAGGGCTCTGTCCACAAGACAAAACAGTGCTGATAGTCAAATTATTTTAGCAGAAAAATCTGCCCACATACGATCACTGTTCCAGGGGCAGACACGGACAATGGCCAATTCACAGGAAAACTCACCAGGTTGCCTGGCAATCACCCAGCCCAACCACCCCACAGGACAGAAACCACAGGACCAGTCAGCTTCCTGCACGTGGTAAAGCGCACCTCCTGCTCTCCTGGTTACCTGTGGTTGAGAGCAAAGGTGACAGTCGAGCACCTGTCAGATATCCCAGTTACACCCAAGTATTGGAGGCAAAAGCTCACTAACTCTTCTACCTTGGCAGGGCTCTATGCCTTTGGTTTTTTCTTTTCGGACTCCATCAAGCAGCTATTTCCCCCGAGAACACTCAGTCCCTCTTTGACTTGCTACACAGCCAGCACACATATCCAAAGTTGAATAAGGATGCACTATTTCTTAATTACAGGGGGCAAAAAAAAAAAATAGATTTTTAGTAGCTTTAAAAAAGGTTAGTGGCAAAAATAAGCCTGACTGGTTCAAAGCCCTAGGTTTTTCCTTTAGGAAAAGGCACAAAAAAAAGAATTTGGCTTTGATCTGTAATTAGCACATACTGCACTACAGTATCCTAACGTATTACATGATTCTTCAAGCTACGCTATCTTTTTAAAGTCTCTTCAAATAGGAGCATGCAAAAAAGCTCAGAGAAAGAATATGAAAAAACATTAAACGCTTCAAAATATTTTTTCTCAATATTTATCAATGATGCAGCTTCGGCAAGGTGGCAAACTGTTCTATATTATCAAATATAATCATAAGCAAAACAAAAAGACTATGAGCCAGGACGTTTAGCATTGGGTGGGTAGTGGGGGTTTTTTTGTTCTTTAAATTGAACCTAGCAGTCATAGAAGAGAAAAGAAAAAAAGCACAAGAGACAAGAGATACTGCTAAAAGCAAAAGAACCAAATTCCACAATTTAATATTTACATTTATAGATCGTGACAAATCGGTATCATGAAAAGAAAATACAAACGTGCACAAAGACTACGTTAACTATACTTTTTCCACAATCGTGATGTCAAGTAGTTGGACGTAAATACAGGTATAAGAAAAAACACAGAACTAAAGGCACTATAGTTTCTCCTCCGTGAGAGTGTATGCGCACACGCAGGCGGCTTTCAGTTCTGTTTTCTTTCTTTATGTCAAAAGGCCCTTTTCTCATTCACTCATGACACTCAGCTAATGAGCAGTTTGAAAATGTCTCTAGGCTTTATTTATTGTGCACTACTCAAAACCTATTATTAAATATAAGTTTTAGGGAGGGGTACAGCTTCCTGGCATGCATATTGAAATATCAAATTAATAAAATAAATTTTGTGGTTTATCTTCACAAATGGCCTTAGAAATGGGGAGGTAGTAATATCCCCATTTTACAGATTAGAATAGGGGCAAAGAACTAAGATCAAAAGTGTTAATTAATTCTGGCACCAATTTAAGAACCCCTTTCAACATACTTAGCTTTATGAAACAGTTCATCTTCAAAGCACAGTTTCCACTCAGAACAGATGAAGCTGTGAACGCTCAATACTTCTACAAATCAAACCCCAGAGTTTTACCTTGATCAGAAATACAGAATAAGCAATTACAATTTCCACCAAAAAAACCCCCCGCAGTTGAAGCGGTTTATACAGCATCCCTGAGGAACACCACCAGAGCCAGTAAGAAAGGATGGTCTTTGGAAGAGCATTCAATTGTATTAGCCATGAAACCTTGCCTTTCTTCAACTCCCTGCCTTAAAAACGACCACTGCAGCAAGGAAGGTGGCAGAGATGCAATAAATGGTGGTGAACCTACGGCACCACCATGATTCCTACCCAGAGTAACTGCACTCAACAGAGTAGAGGTTCTTCAAAGAAGAAATACACCTATAGTTTCCTGGAGTGTAAGGTATTAAACTGTAGGATTTTCTAGCTTTTGAGTGCTTGATTTTGAAGATTCAGTGTTACTTCTTTAGGTTATAAAAGCAATTTCCTAGAATCAAAAAAGCATACAAATAACCCCAGAAACACAGTCTATGCACATATTGCTATGCATGGCTTACCTGAGCTGGCACTTTTACAGCCACAGTCAGTATTGCAGCTGTCTGGGTAACTCCCACAGAGCACCATCCTTCAGCAGGCGGTGGATGGGTGCTGCCACTGGACTTGACTTAAATTTGCTCACACCAACAGAAGAGTAACACTTCTGAACCTCAAGTCCCATCCCACACTCTACACGGCAGTACACTGCAGGATAGGTTCTTATTTGTGTTCCTCTGCATTTTATTTATAATTCCTCTGCAACTTGACTCTTCTGTGCCCCCACCCTAGACCTGTCCCTTCCCTATTTCTGTCACTTCATCCCATTTTCTCCATTTATCCATTTACACAATCACATCCTGTTCCCAGCTACTACGGAGTTATCCCATCCAGGCTTTCTGCCTACTGGCAGTCAGTCAGTCAGTCTCTAGGATCCTTGCCCAGTCTGTCCTGTTCTCTGGCAACACACTAGCTCTTCTCTATTCTCACTGTGCTCATGTCCAGTGTCGGGACTCCCATTTCACAGTTTCCTAATCGATTACGCTTACTCTCTTACACTCAGTCTCTACTGCCTCATGTTGTAACTTTCTGGTCTACCATCTTCTCAAAACCTGCTCACCCACCAGCTAGTCCCATCCACTTGTCTTCCCTATTCCCAGTCAGATCCTCTCTTTTCCCCTTAAAGCTCACTTAGCTGCTCGTCCCAACCCACTTCTGTCTGCCCAGTCTTCTGTCTTCTCCACATTCATCTCATATTACTCCCTCCCCTGTGTTGCTAAATAGAATAAATACCCTCTAAGAGACAGGAAAGCTTCAGCCCATCCAGAGCATCTGGAAAATGCTATTTCTGGCAAAGTCATTTCAGTCACCCAAACTATAGGTTGAAGCATTTATAGTCACTCAGGTAGTGCACGACGCTGTTGGCACTGAGAGATGCAAGAGGTTCCTGCAGCCCCACATGTACAGTAATTCTCTGCTTTGGCTGCTATGCTCCAGCAACTTCTGTTAAGCACATATGAACTCTTGTGTTAGAAGAATTTAACCTCAGGTGAGTTTTCACAGCCATTATTTTAAGAAAACTCCCCTGTCCAAGTTCATGTCTGTTTCAAGGCACTAGGGGCTTACAATATTTCAGATACAATGGTTGCTAGACTTTAAAAATAAATAACTAGATTAGAAACAAACATACATCGAGGCAGAATAATACATTTTTCCTTAGCCATCTACTAAATCATATAACATTTTTGGAAACATACACCCTTAAGCAAGCAGCTGGCATGCAGCATTTTAGTATGAAATTGTGATATTTCAAACTGAAAGCACATTCTCCCACAGCTAAATCTCTGGCAACCCTAACAGCCAACAGAGTTACTATCCTGCTACACACACGTGTGCACAGCACAAAACAGCTTCTGCAACCCTTCCATTCAGACTACATCATTGTCTCACCAGCCTTTCAAAACTGAATGCCAACTATCCCCCACAACCGTTAAAGCTGTAAATCAATGTTTTGTATGGTAAAAAGACAGCCAAAAAATATAGCCAGTTAATATCTGAGGGTTACCCAAAAAAGTCCTGTCCTGGGAAGGGGTAAACACCTGACCTGCTAAATTCTGACACTGCATCTCTCCATTAACTTCACCCTCCCAAAATTCTTTCTATTATCACAGCAAAAGAAAATTGTCAGTCTTGGAATTAAATACAGTAAAACTACAGTCAATCCACCAAAAAATAGTTTGCAAACACAGATGACAAGTTTCCTTACTCAGCAACGTCACCAGCTTCACTGCAGTGACAGAATGGTTAATCGTGGGCTATGGAGCCACCTGCAATCCAGGGCAGCTCATCTGCAAGCAGAAAAAGTCATTAGCTCTGTAGCAGCACGTGCCCCCTCAGCTCTCTGCCGTGCTGCAAGATCAGTGGCACCAGATGCACCGCTGAGTCCACAAAAGCAACTCCTGCACAAGTCTGACCTGCACCAGATCACCCCATGATGGAAATGATGTGAATAACGAAGGGTCTGTTTGGTGCTGTCCAGCCTCCCACATCACTGCCCTGTGCCCCTGTATTCCTTCCACATCCCCTGCCATTACATCTCTATAAACCCCCGAACACACTCAGGCTGCAGCCACACCGATTCTGCAACAGCATCATGGTTGCTTCACGCAGGCAGGAGCAGTAATCCAGGCAGGCAAAGCTGCCAACGACTGAAGGTCAAACTGCTTCCACTCTAAGCCATTACAAAAAAAGGCACCCTGTCCACATGAAAGTTAGTCAACCTGGAGTACCGCAAAGGACTTAAAAAACCCCTCACTGCTCATGTATTTTGGCATGGGTAGAGAAGGGAGGGGCCACATCCCAGACCATGTGGAGAGGAAAAGCTTCCTGATGCAAATTCAGAGTGAAGCCCAAAATCTCCGCCACTGGTGAACATCAGAATGATAACCAATGAGATGTCAAACAAGTCCCAACAGAGCTCCACCTACTGCAACAAGCACTTTGGATATGCATCAGCTGCTTGGAAAGAAGTGACTCGCCCTGTGTTTTGTCTGTCCTATAAAAAACAAGTCAGTTTCAGGACAGAGAATCACTGTTCTCAACTACACAAACCTACAATATCAATATGAACTTCATACTGATGAGAAGTCTTAAAATATTTGTCTTATTTACCTAAAGATAGGATGTTTATCTTTTTCAATTTAAAGTTGAGACAAACACACAAAAAGTGTTCTCTGAAGAGTGGGTGAAGTACCTAGCTGACATTTTGTAGAATTCAAATTATTCTCCATCTATCTTGAGGAAGCTGCAAACATATTTTCAACTTTTGAGATGAAAGCTTTCATGCTTGTTCCCAAAACATGATTAACTTCCCTAAGATCTGCATGACATATTCAGTTTAAAGTTTGCCTTTTTTTTTTGGTGTGCTAAGATTATTCATCAGAAAAACTAAAAACATCTGCAGAAATGAAATAGGCCTAGAAGCTTATTAGAAACTTATTGCTGATTAAAAAAACCCCACAACACTTTAGCGTCTTGATAACATCCTTATTATTAACCTTATATTTCATCTTAAATAATATGCCAATTATTCCACAAGATAGTTCCAGTTCTCTTGTTGCAACATCTTCAACACACTCTTTACTAACTAGTTCTTTTTAGTGAATCATTATAACGTATTTCTTGATTAATGCAATCAGTAGATTCTTGTATACTTTGTTTATCCAATCTATCAATTGTTGCTTTACAAAACAATTCAAAAAACCCAAACCAAAATTCCACAGAAGAATTTTTGCCCTGTCACTGTCTGTGGTGGTGAAGAACCATGACCAATAAGGAAAACACATCAAGCCTCAAATCTTGCTTTACAACTTGATTTTGTATTGCAAAAGGAGATGGTCTTACAAGGGAAAAACAGGAGTTCTCCCAAACTACCCTTAAGCTTGGTAGCTATGTACTGTCACCACATTCCATAGCAGAGACCACAGACACCGACAAACAGACCACGAGCAACTGGGACCTAGCACAAGTTACTAGTTATTTACTCACAATATCTTTGATGTGGTGGTATCCAGCAGCCTAATTCACCGGTACAGAAAATCAAACTCTTTTCCTTATTTCACCATCCCCAGCAGAGGTTACACAGTGCTGAAGTACAGATTCTAGCGTAAAACCAACTAAGTCAAGTGCAAGTATTTCCTTTTCACTGATAATATTTGCTTCTCAGCACTACTGCCATGCCACGTCTGAGAATTCTACCTGGCCATTAAAAGCTGCAAGCCAAAAAATTCTCAGTTTCAGATCCTCCTATTTTTGACAATGGAGGCCCTACTCAAACACCTCCCTGGGACAGAGGTAATTAAAAAAACATAAGGTAAAGTGGATTAAATCTGTGTATGCACATACATGAACACACAGAGAGAACACAAGATATCTTTGATTTCATTATGCAATTTAATGCCAATGCACAGCTGCTTTTTTCAGACAAACAGCAGCTTAGATTCTATGAATTCTATTGCAATCCATATGAATGCACCAAGTGATTTTCCTCAGTTGTCTGCTCAATGGGGACAAAGACAGTATTATTCACAGGTAACAAGAGGCATGGTATAAAAGCTGGGCAGCAAAGATGTGGTTCATTAAGAGAAGAACTAAAGAATTCATTAAGGTGCACTGTGAGGCACTGCAGCTTTGCAAGTATTCTCTGATGTGCCAATAACATCAAAACAAATACCCAAGTAAACTAGTTAAGTAGTTTTCCCTCACATTAACATTGGCATCAGTGTCATTCAAACTGTGGTCATTTACAATTTCAAAAACGTGCTTGATCCTTTCTACAAATTAGAAAACAACCCTGGTACCCAAACACTCTTCCAGGGGTGTCTTTCAACATACTCAGGATAGCATTCTAGCAAGAACACTGGAACCAAAGCACAGTTTGTTTGTTTTAATAACACAACATAGCTATTATATTTACCTTAGTGGTGTGACAGGCAGACATTCTGCTTGGAAACTTCCATACCATTACATATCATCTATTTTTCAGGCCATTTTAAAAATACTTCTTTTAAGAAGACGCTGCATAAGTGAAGCACCCCACATTTAAACTCACCCCATCCAAGTAGTCTACCAAATCATTTCCTCCACCAGCAGCACGACGGAGCGCATTGTGACACCTCATACATATTTAATAATAGCCTGATGGGCTGTCATTAGCATCAAACAGCAATCTAAGTTCGCTACATTAAACATGATCCCTGTTTTAAGAGGACAATCACAAAGTGCTTCCAAGATGAGTCTGTAAGAAATACCCAGAAACTTGGACAAGGTGTAATGAGGCCAACTGCACTGAAGAAGCCATTATTCACACACTGGATATAAATGAAAAAAAAAAAAGGGGGGGGGGAAGGAGGGAGGAAAGTAAGTGAAAAAGAAAAAGCTTCAATAGGTCATAAGACCAGACATGCCATAAGGCAATCTGTCACAGAGCACTCATATTAATAACTGTTGTGTCAAAACCGAACATTCAAAAGAAGAGACAAACCTTCCTTTATGTTTTATGAAATGTAAGCCCACAGAATTAATAATTCATGAGATGAAGAGAAATATCAGGTTTGGATATAAATATTAACAGAATGCTGTCAACCTGTTTAGAACCAATTTTTGACTGTCCTACCTTACAATTATCAATCTAAAAGGAAATATTCTTCAAAAGCTAAAAAAATAATAATAAATCAGTATAAAACTCATTAATGAAGAAATTAACATCCTCTTTTCATGTAGGTCTCAGGCAAAACAGCAGAACTCTTCTGTGCCGGCTTCTGCTGAGGGAATGCTAATTGCTTGGCATTATTTGTTCCCAGAGTTACGCTGTGTTGACAACAATAACGGTGTGCACACAAGAAAGTACACCAAAGGGACATACTGAAACCAAGACCCAGTGAGGAAAGGGTAGGAAGAGAGGAAGTAGTCATCAGATGACAAAGGTAAGAAAGCCGGTGTAAAGTTAATGTAAGATTCAGAATACAAAGTTTATACAATAGGTCTTGGTGAAATTTTTCTGATTAGCTAAATAACAGACATTTAAAAACTACAAAAGAAAGCAATTAACCCATAATACACAACCACTTATCAGTAAATTCACTGAATATGATTTCAACCAAACATAAAATACATTTTCAGAACATGTTAGTCTCAAGATAAAGAGATACCTAACTTCATTTTGTTAGCTAAAGTAGTTAGCACTTGAAATCCAAGATCCAGAAGAAACTACTGCCTTATGACGCCAGCCCTCCGCTGCTGTCACTACTATTATAGACAATAGAATACTGGAACACAAAACAAAATTGCACCAAAAATCAGGAATGTTGTCAAAATGTATTGTTCTAAATGCTGGTGACATTGGTTTTTTTCTTTACAGCTTTTATTTCTTCTCCCTATTGCTAATGCAATTAAAGCCTAGTTATGTCCCCATCTGCACCGCCATTCTGGGCAATAGTGTTAAAAATACTCACATAAGCATCAATACTGGGCACGTATTAAAAAAAAAAAGGCAGCCTAAACACTCCTCTTCACAGTTAACGACATTTTCATTGCATTTCAGCCAGTGATGAGAACACAGAATAAAAAGTCAAACAAGTTGAATGTTATAATCTTTTAATCTTTTAAAGATGTTAATTTCTACCTTTATCATTCTGGAGAGATCTCCAGCATCAGCCAATTCCAACACAATGTTCAGTTCATTGTCTTCAATGAATGAGGCATAATATTTAATTACATTTGGATGATTCAGTTGCTAAAAAAACAGAATAAGAGACATTTTAGTGTAGAGCACTTCTTATCTTTTAAGACTGACATAGAAAGCATTATTATTTAGGAAAACAAAATAACCCTTAAAATCTATTTCAGTATAATACATAAAGTATATGCTTATGAGAAACATCTACAGCTAAACATTTTGCAAGAACTTGATGGCATCTTATGATCAATATTATGCCTGAAGTTACAATTTTAGAGGAACTTTGCTTCAACACATTTATGCAACCGCATGCTAAGCTTATCTGAAACAGCAAAGTCAATTTTTCAAATCAGTATTTTACTGTACACAGAACAGTTATCTACAATACTATGGCTTTAGCAGAAACTTCTACTTGAAAAGCTACCCATTTTTCTACAGGATTTACTTCTCAATGTTAATATTTTAAAGCAGAAAAGATTATAAAAATTCCCTAAGTGAGACTTACAAAAACTTCACACAAAACAGTGGACACCACAAGCACATCTATAAAAACTTAACATACTTTGATAATGGCCACACATTTTTTAAACTAATATTTTACCTTAAGAAGATCGATTTCTTTGATGCAGTCAGCACGGGCTTTGGCATCCATTAAATCAAATATCTATGCACAAAAGATAAGACATTAAGTGATAAAAATAGAGCAAATTGAGTGATTATCATTAATTCATAGTATCTATAAAGCAACTTGAGTTATGCATTTCGTGGTAAGATGTAACACTGCAGTAAGAAATATTCCTAATGACGTGATGTACTGATTCACCACTATCGACTATTTTAGTCCCTCATAGAAAAGAAGTCCATTGTAGGTACAAGTTTTCCAATGACTTAATTGCCACCTCCACATAGCTGTTCAAACGCACAGCACTTGTAAAAGCACATTTCCTTGACGTTGGTTCTAACTTTCTCTCCCATTCCTGCCACACCATTACCACACACTGACTGGTACCAAGAAAACCTTTTTTCCTAGTTTCTTGCTAGTCTTCCTTTTGCATTCTAAATAATGCATACACTTTTACTGTCTCTCATTGATCAAAACTTCATTGTCACCTTCAGTTCTTCCCTTCAGCAAGCAAAGTGATTTGGGTTCTGTAGTTTGTTTGTTAGAGCCCTTTTTTCTAAGCCTTCACCTGTTACCTTGACTTTTACAGCCTTTTACAGTTAGACATCTCTGCTCTTCACATTTTTCCCACCTCCCATCTGCTCCAAATCACTTTGCAATACATCTCATTTTTGCCTCCTCCTGTTAACCACATCACTCTCCACAAATTTCAATTTTTGTTTGGAGTAATTTTTTCCTGCCATTAAGAGTCCTTGTCCGTGTTCTACACATCTATATTTCATGTAATGTCTATTTTTACTCCCTTTTTTCACCACCTACAGGTTCCCTTCTCACTTCACTTTCTCAGATGTGTACAGTAACTGAGGAAGACATGAGATCGTAATTGTCTTTCCCTGTAACCTAAGAGACCAGAAAATGGAAAATTTGATACGCCCTCTCCCAAGAACAATCAATGCAAGTGAGTACCGGGAAGCAGGGAAAAACGGGGACAGGTATAAGGGGCACATCTTGAAGCTTCACACTTTTGCTAAATTCTAGACAGTAGTGAGACAAGAACATTGCTCATGATAGAGAGATGAGATGTAGACAGACTGGGCACTGGAGAAAGTAATCTAAGTGGCAGACAGGATTTGAGACTGAAAACTACACAAATTATTTACTTGTAACACCTGGAGTAATTACTCAAAGACAATTTCAGGATTCAAAACCAGAAGGGCGTTATTCTGTGAAAAAACAGGGTGGTTTGCACATATCAGTGACTGTTCCATACGTCAAGAGGCACAATAACTTACCTGCACCGGGAGAGTTTCCCTACACACCTAAACAAGCAAGTTTTGCAAGCCAATTTTTTTTTTTTTTTTATAAGCTGTGCTTCTGATACGGACATAAATCAGAATAACTAAACAACAAAAATAAAGGCCTAGACTCAGGACGGTGAAAGATCTAGGGTGAAGGCATAGGAAAGACAGACAAACGTTTGTTTGTGTATTCTGGCTGGTATTCTGAGTACTTCCAATTTTGTTATTAAACAGCCTGGAGTAGACTAGGCCATGCAGCTGCTCTCAGGAAAGGTCAGACTGAAGTTTTACAAACATAACTCCCTATAACTTTCACTACACTTTATACAGCAGAGGGACAAATTCGTCACAGCTTCAGCCAAATGGAATATTTCAAACATTACCTGACTAAAATAAAGCAAAACACAAAAACTGAGTCTTTTTTGATCCTTACAAACATGAAGACAGGCAATCTAAAGGTTTACTGTATCACAGTATGGTAAGATTGGAAAAGACCTTCGAGATCATCGAGTCCAACCTATGACCCAACACCTATACCTACTCCTACTTGTCAACTACACCATGTCACTAAATGCCTCATCCAAATTCTCTTTGAACACCTCCAGGCATGGTGACTCGACCACACTGTACATAATTCTTGAGGTTCTCTGTTAAGACTTTGGTCCAGATCCAACCTCAAAAGACATACAGATCATTTCCCAGAAATCCAGAATTTCAGTTTCACAGAATTAAACTCCTCCAACAATGAGACTGAAAGAAACCCACAACCCAAACCAGCAGCAGCAGAAAAACACCCAATCCACGGCCTCTGAAGAACCTCTGCCCTATCACACCAGATTCAAACAGCTTGCAGAGACTTCCTTTCTGAATAGATTATCTTTCCACTTTGCCAAACCACCACAGTTCGGATCAGAGGCCCCAAGTGTAATAAGTCGTGTCAGCTCACAAGGAGGTTACTGTAAACACAACGAGAAAACCTCCACACTTCACCACAAGAAGATGACTTAACACTGAACAGCATCTTACACTGAAAAATGAGAGATTTTAAGAGCTTAAGAACATCCTTTCAAGTGCTTGTCAGAATTACACGCAGCACCTGGCAGCGATCGGAAGGCTTGTTTTGCAGGAGCTGCCGCAGACCAGATGACGGTGCAGGAGAAGCTGTCCCTCGCTTGTGGTTTACTGCAGACTGGCCAATATGAAGAGTTGTCAGTACTTCCATCACGACTGTAACAGCTCACAGCTCTGCAAGCAGACTAATTCCTTCTTCGGCTACTATTACTCACTCACCGAGCCAACCTGAAAGGTCAGCGTATGCTCCCCCCTCTGCAGCATGCGTGTTGCACATCGATTTATCTCACACACAGGATTTGTAGCCCTATAAAGACGTTATTGCCATTGCTATTAGCAGGCCACGGACGTGACTGTCTCAGAAACATGAGGCCTCAAGACCTTCCTCGTTTTGGCTGGACTTCTCTTGGCCTGAACTTATTTTTTGAGCTTGGATTTAGCTGTAGCAGCACATGCTTTGCAGTTGAGAGATTTAACTATAACAGAGTCATTACAGTCAGATGATTCGTATCCAACTGCATTTTTAGGTTCAGCTCAGCTTTGTGCAACTGCACAATCTTGACCCAATTATAGCAGATGCAGTAAAGGTCTAACAAAACCGGAATGATGAACATGGGTGTACTTCTGGAGCAACACAAAGCATTAGGAACCGACTGCTTGAAAGCATCCAGCATATCCTACACAGAGCCACCACCGGCATCCTCCTCCCATGAGAGCTCAGGACACTGGAAGGGTGAGCCTGAACAGGGTCAATGTGAAGAATCCTGCGTACATGGATTATTGGGAACCAGCAGTAATCATACCATAAGTGTTAGCACCACTGTAATTGGCTAACAATAAAAACTGCTACATTCTTATTAGACTGCTAGGGCATTAATTAGACTAACAATAAATTCTAATTCTTGACTCAACTTATGAGATCAGGATCACAGGGTAATTCAGGTTGGAGGTTTGTTTCTGTAGTCAGCACAAATTGCACAGAGTAATGCACTTATTCAAAATTTTAATTATTTTCCCCCAATTTCTATTTTTAAGAACTATGATAACTATGATAAGAATAACATTTCTACAAAGGAATTACGTTTGCTGTGGAAAACCTAATGATAAGCAAAAATTATACTAAATGTTTTTATAATTTGCCAGTTTTTATGAAGAGTGTAATCAAAAATTCTCAATGAGGTAAGAAATATACCTTAGTTACCAATTACTATGAAAACCCTGAAAACAGGCAAATAAAGCTGAAGAGACTTCAGAGAGCATTCTAAATGCTATTTGCAGTTTTTGTTTCCATTTTGCAAGAACACTAAGTGAAACAAGAAGCGCATTTTCAGCACTCAGGTTTTCATCTCCCACAGCAATCCATCGCATGCAAAGGAAGAGCAGGACAAGCATACATTGACAGTTATCCCAAAATATTCCCCTCTGTGTCCTACACAACTAAGGGATCTCCGGTAACCTTGAATTCAATCACTTCTCCAGCACCTTCATGTGGGCGTAGATTATAATTTTATTCTTTCATCATTCTCGAAATACCAGTTGTAAGTACTGTCAGGAGATACCGGTATTTTTGGAGTAGTTTCTCAGCTATTTTAAGCTACAGCAGGAACTGTTCCCTATGCAGATGGGTAAATTAAACAAAAAGGCTGCAATACACAAAACCAACTTCCTGAGTGGCATTTTTTGCATGTTCACACATGCAACCAGAGCTCCTACAGTGCTGCAGGCATAGCAAGAAGGTTTAGTAACATTTAACCACCAGATGGAAAACATCAGGCCTTATCTTCTAAGTGTGCACTGTATCTGCTCATCATCCAAAGTAACATGTAAAGTAAGGAATCTGCTTGATTCCTCTTGCTCCAAAATCCATCACTTTTCCAAGTTTTCCTTTTCAGTGTTGCAAAGCATAAAAGTCTTTCCAACCTGACTACTTAAATGACAATTTAACCTACCCCTGTTTGAGATTCTGTATAAAATAAACCTATCAAGACATATTTCCAAAGCAAAACACAAACATGACTGCTGTAGCATAAACCTACCGACAGGCAAGCAAAATAAAGACTTGAATGCAGACAAATATTAAGAAATATGATACAGCATAGCAACAATGAGCATTAGAGTATTTTGCCACCACAGCACTGCTGTGCTGAGACAATCGTGCTTCATAAAGTATGAAATTACAAGTACTTTCCTAAGATTAATTATCTCTAATTCAGGCCTGAAGTAGCAATTCACTGACAATGCACAATGAATAATGAATGTAAGTGCTAGATAAAAGGATTCATTGTCTGAATCTTTAACACCGGGGTCTCCCATTTTGGAATGAAAGCGAAGGAAAGGTGGAACAATGTAAGGCAGAAATGTAATGAATCTGGAATTTTGTTGAACATGCAGTTTCACATAGTACTGTGAATTTTGAGCTGCTATGATTTACTTTAAAAACTGCTCATAAAATTAACTCATACAGCCTTACAGTCACCTAATTCTGATATTTAGAACTCTTTTGCCCTTTAAGGCTCTTTTGTGAGCGTTTACTCCAGTATCTAGCAGTTGTGCACGTCCCTAGGACGCTGGCCCACAGCTCAGGGTGTCGGGGCTTCACTGCAAGGGTTACGTAGGGTGGCAGCAGCAGACATGCATTGGTGCTTCCTCAGACATCATCTTCCACCACAGTTTGGAGCTCACACTTTGGTTTTTTAATTCTAATTTTATTTAGATAATATTTCATTGGCATCTCAGAAACATAGTTCCATGGAAAAAAAGAACCTAATTATTATAAACACCAGCTCCCTAATTACAAGGCAATTAGAGGAGGATGAAGCACAAAGGGTACAATGAGAAGAAAAAAGACTCAGCAAACAATATTGCGTATTCTGCTGGTTAAATTACTAGAAAGAAATTGCAAATTAAACCATTTTCACTCTGCTACATGTTCTACTGGAAACCAAATCAAGAACACTATTTCTTCATGTCATCTGGACTCAGCAGCAACTAGAAATTCAGAAAGAGTGGTTTCTGTCACCATCTGCTTGTCCTTCCTCCCACAGCATCTTACTGCCACTTGCTTCTGCTCACATTGAGTTCCACAAACATACATTCTGTACACATTAATGTAACATTTATCAATATTGTACATATTACAGCCAAATAAAATTTTAATAGCAGAAAATAAACATTTTTGTTGGAAAGCTTCATAAGAACTCAAAACTGGCAATCCTTTAGAAAAAATATGGCCTGAGCTCCAGTAACTCTTAAAGAGAGCATAACTAAAAATATTCTAAGTTATATCAGGCCTTGAAGGCAGAGACAAATGCAGGGAACCACTGACTGAACAGACAAAGAGAACAGCCATACACCCAGCACACCCAGGAAAACAAAATGGGAAGGGCGTGGAACAGATACGACTTGCAAGATCAGAGAAGAAGGCTAAGATGTGAGATGAGAAAGGGTAGAAAGTGGTAAAGTAGAAGAATGTCCAGATCTCAGTTATGTTGTTTAACACAAAGTATAGAATTTAGACACTGACTCAATGTGAAAATGTGGAAAGCAGTATCCGTGCACAGGTCTAAAGCAGAGAAAATAGAGCCTATCCCTCATGACAGAAAGAAGCATTCCTCCTGTTTGGTCCATGCTGAGCTTCTATTGCTGAGGCACCAGAAAAAGGCAGTATTTTAATTTGAATAAAAGAAAATGCGACTGAAATTAAAAACAAGAAGCACCCTCATAGAGCAGATTCACAAAAGCTCCTCTAAAAAGCAATCACTTGCCACCAAAAGACACACCTGAAAAAGAATTTTTATTGACTAAGTATTGTGACTATATTTAATAAAAGTATTTCTAGGAATCCTAGGGAAAGTCATAGAAGCACAGTAACAATTCAGATGGCCGTCTGTCCAAATGGAACAGCAAGCTGAGATGGCTGTGCTCAGCGCCGCCACAAGCCTTTTTAACCACGGGAAATACTTCATCACACACTTAGGAAATTTTTCCCTTGCAGGTTAACCAAATCTCGCTTTCTACTCAGACAGCAGCCTTCTACACCCATGCAGCCTTCACATGGAAAGTGGTTTTACAGATCACAGAACACAGCCCCTCCTGAAGTGCATCAGGCAATAACGTTCAATAGGAAACCAACAGCACACATTGTACATTTGAAGACAATCGGAACACTATCAGGATAAAGCCATTTGGGAGAGCCACTACACTTTAACCCTGTTTCCTACCAACCACCAAGCATACCGTTAGAAGTTTATTAAATGGTTAAACAAGAAAGCTTTTGTGTTATAGGAGCTATCACCCATATACGGACAGAATGACAACCTCTCCATTAGTCGAAAAGAATATTTTGGCAAATTAAGAAATCTGACGTGAGAATAGAGCTATCAATACTGACTTCTGAAATGCTGTTAGGAGTGCACATGCCATAACTCCTCTGTATTCTTAATGCAAACATCATTACAAAAATTTCCTAGTTAACAGTGAAAGGCTGGACTTTGTGACTTTCTTCAAGTACACAGGCATTGCACACCCACCTTAATTGACATGCATTTCCAGTCACATTTGACCTTTTTGGTTTCTCGTGCGCTAAAAATGATGGAAGAATTATCTTAATGTTTTAAGACTGTTGATCAAAGTTCTTAGGATATATTTCAGCTTTTGAAGTAGTATGTATCTGGCAGTTTTCCCAGAAGGGGGAACTAAGTCTCTCTTTTTATGAGTGCCAGGACTGGCCCTGCCTCCTGGTGCTGCAGAGCAAAGGAAATCACAGAAATGGAATAGCAAGTCAAGATACAGCAGAGAAATTTACATTGCATGTATTCTCACAGCAAAACCAAAATTATTAACTTCCAGAAATATCAGAAAAGAATCTATGAAATCTGACGCGTGCTATTTTGCAATATATAAAGGTAATAAAAAACCCCTTCAGAACTGATGGCAGTACAACTTCAAGTAATGTGTTAAATACATCTCAAGAGATTAGAGGCAAAATAATTTTAGTTTCAATTTCTACACCAAATACATTGTCATGGAATTTTCAAAGTGAATCCAGTACATAATTTTTAGAGGTTAATCATCTTATAACAAATATCTGAGCAGCTACAAACAAAAAGAGAATGGAAACAATACTGGATAGAGGCTCAGCTTGAGATGCCTTTTGCCTGCGTGACAATATAAAAGCAAGAGCTTATCACTTAAACTGTCACTTGGTTTAAATATTCTTAAAAATGTTAACTGCAAAGACAAAATATCTGGATAAATCATCAGTCTACTTCTTATGTTAAAATTTACAAGGGCTTAGTGTTTCTTGGCTGCAGTAACTTAACCAGTTTTCTGCTCTTCCATCTTCAGTGACACAACCACAGTTTCACTACCAGTTAAGCTGTGAATTTTGGAAGTATTCAGGGTCCTCAAGGACATATTTTGACCAATGTAATTCACTTAATTCCACGGTGCCCTTGCATTTAATTACTATATAGGGTCCCCCACAGATATATTATTCATGAACATGATAATATGAACTCAATTGTATCTTGAAATCTGAAGGAAACATGGAGATATAGATTCAAGTACAGTTTTGGTTTATATGTGTTTCAGGTGATTTTCGGACTTTTGAAACAGTAACTCCTTTCAAATATTACAAGTTTGATAATATACACATCTTATTTGAATTATATGTTTTTGAAGTATAGATACTCCCTTAAAAATTACTTACAGACATTTATTTAATAAGAAAAATGCATGAATTTGCATAACAGTCTCACATTAGACACCACTAAATATTTACACTATTTATAGATTCCAAACTTTGTTTAGGACTGTTCCTATACAGCTGTTTTACATACATTATCTTTTCCCAACAAGTCTGGGCTTCACTTCCAATTTCAAAACACCGGTTTGTGAAATACTACACAAAGTCATGTCATAAATTTCCTACTATCTAAACGCTAAGCATTTATAAATCCATTAAGATGACATCCAAATGACAGATGCCTTTCAAATTTCATTATATCGAATCATTTTAAATATTTGCACATAAAATCATCCTTACCTGAACCTTCTTCAGTGCCACTGGTACCCCATCCAACAGGCAAGTT